>JAODGB020030314.1:0-113948 GCA_027574905.2 Earota dentata | reverse complement strand
GAGAGGATTGAAATTGACGTAGGAATAAAGAGCAACTCTTTGGCTATCCGAATATGAAAGAAAACTTAAAAAAGCGCGAACCGTTTGGGAAATATGAAGGATTTTCCATGACGTGTTTTGAAAAAAGTCGAAAATTGCCCAACTTTGAGGTCCATTTTAGGGCACTTCCAGGCCCCTGAGAGGATTGAAATTGACGTAGGAATAAAGAGCAACTCTTTGGCTATCCGAATATGCAAGAAAACTTGTAAATATGAAGGATTTTCCATGACGTGTTTTGAATAAGTTGAAAAATGGCCAAACTTTGAGCTCCATTTTAGGGCACTTCCAGGTTTTTAGTGGATCAAAATTAGCTGCACGTTAAAGAGCAACTCTTTTGCTGTCCGAATATGCAAGGAAACTTGAAAAAGGACGATGCGTTCTGGAAATATGGAGGATTTTCCAAGACGTGTTTTGAAATCCGGATACAGAAACAAGAAAAACCTGGAATTTTTGATAATTCTGAAGATTCTGTATCGGGATCACAGAAACTCGAAGAGGTACACGATGAAAATTTTAAAATATCAAAAATCTCAAATTTTTAAAGGGGTAACAATCGATGCAAAAATTGCAAATAAGTTCAAATGCATCCGATCAGGACCAAACTCAGTCATAATGTTTCAAAAAGGATTTATAGTATATGGTATAAGTTTGATGCACATCGGATGAATTTGAAATTTTTTGTAATTTTTTGTCAACATTTCCAGAGGGGTACTTACAATGGTAACCGAAACAAGTCATGAAGAAAACATGCGCATTTTCTTGTACCTATGTTATGTCTATGAAGCATCAACATTGATGTGCGAAGAAATGTTGATTCATATCAAGCCGAAGAAAACCTCAGCGTTCTTATGAAGCATTTTACGAGCGCAGATGAACGTGTATCAACTCGTTTACACACTCATGCGTGTGCAGCATTGAAGCATACTAGGCAAAACTCGTAATATATTATTCAATAACAAAACTATTATAACTATATTTGGACTCAATTTCTGATTAGTATTTTTACGATACGATTATAACGCTCCACACAATCATCGCAACGAGCATAAATTGATGCAACCAAGAACAACCATTCCACGTTACCACGCATGCAACGCACGGGCATAATAAATAATCAATTGAAATATTGAGTATGAGAGTACTCGATACCAGCTGGCCGAGAAAAAGGCAACCTGATCTGAGATCACGAACCAGACCTTTTTTCTTTCTTCTTTGGGTTTCGACGTTTTTACGTTTTTATCCTTGGGAATAAAGATTTCAAATTGTCTAAATTTGTCCGCGTGGGCGCATCGAAATTGGCATAATTTTGAATATGTATATTTCGTGAACGCTTGCGCAACGAAAGCTTCACTGGAAGGGCCCGAAACGCGCAGGATGGGCCGGCGGCGCATAAATCTTGGGCGTTTTCTCGAAAATGCCACCGATCGCACACGCATCGCGCGTAAATAAAAAAATCGTAAACTTGGTTTTATTGTGTTACGTGTGTATGTTGTCTTTTTTTCTTCGTTCGTCGTAGCATCTTAAATATAAAATATTCAATCTTCAATCCGAATTGAGTTACGTTGGCCAGGTCCCTCGGCCACGTCGATGTCCGCCGTCCGCCGTCGATGGCAAGGCGCATTAGTTGCGCGCGCGACGCGTAGGATGTGGAAGTTGTCGAAGAAGCCGATCGGCTCGAAAGTCGTCTAATCGTAATGGAAAAGTGACATAAAGAAATCTTCAAATATCATAAAAAAAAGCGAGCCACACTCGTAAAAAAATCGTCTTCAGATGGTTGTGGTGTCGCGCGGCGCGGCGCGGCGGTCGAAGGCGAGTGGAGTGAACTCGTCGCCACGCCGGATTGCCGGAATGAATTATCATACTGGACATTTTAATAAGTTAATTAGGCGGATTAGTTTCGTGCTAATTAACATTTTAAAAATATTAACGAATCGGGCGCGCGGGCCGCTCGGAATCGAAACGCGCGGAGTGGATGTGGATATTGCCGGTTTTGCGGCTGATCTGGTCTACTCATCCGCGCCGTGTCCGCCGTCGTCGTAATCTTAGTAATCTATCTCGCGGCCGCGGCCGGGGCTTCGTATTTATTTTCTGTCGTGGACGGCGCATCCTGCGATAACCGGGCATTTGGGATTGTTCGCTCGGCGCTCGCTCCGTAATGCCGGCATATGTAATATCACGTTTAGAGCGTGTAATTTTTCGGCCGCGCGTATATGCGCCCGTCTTTATTGGCCACCGTCCGCCACGATCGCGCCGGCTAATAACACACCGAAAAAGATGGACAATTTATCGATTTTACGCAAGTCAATCACCGTAAAATTACGTGCATTTCCTGCTCGCCGGGCCAAAACAAATGAATCATTCGCGGCGACTCGCGCGCGCACTCCGTGATTTCTTCTTTACCACTCACGTCTTAATTCATCATTTAATTATCCTTCGGCGCGATGATTTATCGTTATCACGGCGCGGCGGGTTTCGAAATTCGGTATTTATCATCGCCAATGCGCACATAAATAAAATCCAATGCAAAACAAAGAAATGGAGCACGAAGCGCGTGTGGTACGCGCCCGTGCTAGAAATCGAATCCGGCGTGATTGAAGCCAAAGACCGATAATATTTTATTTCAGCCGCAAAGCCACTGCAACCGTTGCCGCCGCTCGCCGCTCATATTCGTCAGGAATGCCGTGCGCTAGATCGCATGCGTACATGGCGGAGACGTCCAAGCGCGCGCGCGCCGTGCGCAGAAAAAGGCACAGCCGCGAAAGAGCAAAAGGCAGATCACAGAGGAACGCCGATATTAATTACCCGGTTTATAATTGTGGCCACACCTTATTAGTGGTAGGTTCCTATGCGCGGCCGCTGCGCTTATTTATCGGCGCGCGCAAATAAAACGATATCGAGGCGAGGTGGAAAAGAATTAATGATGAGGCGCGCACGGGGTCCTGCATCCTGCTGCCGTTGCCGCCTGCGCGCCTAGCCGGCTCCAAAATCCCCGACGCACACGCCACGTGGATCCTTCTGGATGCAAGCGCTTTAAAATCCGCGCGCGATCATTAATCAAGGCGCGCGCGCGCGCGCCAGCAAGTTTGTTGCTTGATTATTGCTACCACAATTGCACACGCAGGTAGAACATACGTAAATCCCGAATATATAAGCGCCGAGCACTTACGGGCTGAATAATTACGGAGATAAAATAGAAACGTACCATGCCGCGCGCGTGCACGACGACGACGGCGACGCACGCCCGAAGAAGGTCCACTGCAGTTCTTCACCGGCATAAATGCACAACAGTAAACGCGAATTAACGATGTAGTTGCGTCGGCGCTGCCTCCTTCATCTGATTATAGTTATGACCATGCCGAGTTACTTAATAACAGAATTATTCATTTACATGCATCATGTATGGCAGACATTGTTGCGCATCACATCTTAAACACTCGGGGGTGTCGGCCGCGTCCGTCATTTTTTATCGGCCCGCCCGAACGCCGCGGCGAAATTAAAAATAATCAGACAAGTACAAATTTACAAATTTAATCTTGTTTTAACCGCTGCGCGTTAACGCGGCTAATATAAATCACCGCCGCACAGAAGATGAAGAAGAAGAAGAAGGAAAAACGAAACGCCGGTGAGCGCAGAAGAACCGTAGGCACCCAGAGCGAGCGAGGCGAAATTCGAGCACACGTAACACAACAATAGCCCCGAGTAAAAGTGCAATAACTTATTTATATCTTTTTAATCGCTCCCAATGAACGAACGCTTCGGAGCCTGTCCGTGTGTGCGTTGAAAAACGCGCGCTCATCCAGCGGGGCTCCGGATTCGAAAACGAGTAGTCCGATTCGAATTAAATTTAAAATTAGTCCATCCACAGCGTCATCCGTAATAATCTACAGGCCGCGCCGCGCAGTTTAACAGTTCAATCGCATCGGCGTTCCAACTTCCAACAAACGCTGCCGAGGCCTGCGTTGCGACACACACAAAAGGCAATCGCAAGACAATCGCACGAGTGGAAGAATGAGCCGCGCCGAGAATGTGCAGTGAGATGAATCTCAAAAAGCATACAATTTGTTTCAAATCACGGTTTGGTTGAAACGCAGAGCATAAGCTGCGAGTCTCGATCTGCATCTGCATTGTTTGACGAGCGGAGGAGCCGAGATTTGTCTGTAACTATTCGGTCATCAGCTGCCAGCAGGCCCAGCAGCAGCCACCGCGCCGCCGAAGAAGCGAGCTGAATCCCGCCGCTATCTCCGCCGCGTGGATATCATCGACTGCGGACTGCGGGGCACTGCCAGCTCCTTCACGTTCGTCGTCGATCGCAGCATTCATTCGGCCTGCCATCGCTTCGGGCACTCGCACCGAAATTCTCAAACACTTTGCCAAGCCCGGGAAGCCAAAGAAGACAGGCGTAAAATATGTGCAACGCTCGCGGAATACAAGCAACATTGAAAGCATCGCTTCTTCTCGGCGGCAGCATGTGGAAGCTCTAATTTCATTTCCACGAATATTTTATTAAAATTTATTAACCGTGAGGGGCTTGCGTGCGCCAGCGATCATATTGAGACGTCAATTTCTATAATTGCTAAACTAAACTAAATAACTAAAGTCTAAGCTGAAGCGGAGTGAGCTGGAGCAAACCATATTTCGTTTGCGTTTCGAAGCGCTTGGATGGGCGCTGATTTAATGGTTTTCTCCCAGCGGTCCAGCGTGCATATTTGGCTGTGGCTCGCGTTTCACTCGCGTCCGTCTGGGCAACGGCAGTTGATTAGGATAATGAAATAATAAGTCGTGTGTCCTGCAGCAAGCACAAGCGCATCGCGTCGCGCGCCGACTCCTGTATCGGCGATGCTTTTTAATTAATAGTTTGTAATTAGTATCGTCGCGCGGCGCCGATGCGATGATAAGATAACGCGCGCCACATATGCATGAAGCTGTTAACATCGCCGGATCGCCGCGCCACGTCCACGGGCCGCTCCAGGTGCTAAATTTCATTAGCAATAAAATTATTCATAAATATTCTCCATTGAGACATCATGGATGGAACTGATTTGGAGCGGACTTTTTTGAAAGCTGCCATTGTTGCCAGCGATGAGGAAGCTCGCGGTGACTCTGCAACAATGCGCCGGGCGCCGCTTCGTCTTCGTGGCCGTGCTTTATAGCTGGATGCACGTGGATTTGGTATTTAGTTATGCTATTAGTTTCATATTTGTGCATGCCAATAAAAAGCGCGTCGCGCCATTGTTGCGCGTTGTTATTAGATTGAAGATAGATAGCTCGTGCGGCGCGCTGCGCTGAGATTGGCCGGCTGCGATAGCGATTCTAGTGAAAATTGTTGTTAATTAAGCGCGGCGCATGCGATAATTTTATTGTCAGCCGCAGCCCGTGTCGCGCCAGGGGAAGATTAATGAATTTTGTTTTCATCGTTTCATCGTTGCATCACCACACGTGGCCAATGCCCCGCATACTTGACCGTGCGGAAGGAGTTTCCGCTGCAAAAAAGGCTGCACATGGCAATAACACCTGAAGACGATGACGAAGAATGGGCTAAGAATGTCGTACATTGGCGCAAGATTCACATTCATTTTATTGCCTATTATAAAAATACACGATGAAAAATGCAGCGACTATTTTTGTTTTTCTTTCTACTTGCACATGTAAAACATATTATATGCATAAGTAGGGCGATTAAAACCGGCCTCGGTGATGCGGTGGCTTAGGCTTTAAATCTTCCTCGAGCGTCCCCACTCGCCGCCGAGGGTGCGGGGCGGCGAGGCTCGTCTCGCGTCGTAATGCACAAATTAAATGTTACCTATATATTACATCTTGCCAGTTGGATTGCTACTAACACAAAATAATAACTTTTAAAATATATTTTGCAGGCAAACCTATGACGGTAGGTATTACTAATAAATTAAGTAATTACGGTACCACTATACTGCTGGCGCTCTTGCATGTAATCCTAATGCACCTTCTAAAATGCATGTGCGTAGTGAAAATCCTAGCCACTACTAATGCATGAAAAATCCTAAACATTTTCCTCTTATTCTTTAAGCCCTAAAAAGATTTTATTCCCCATTAAATAAAAGTTCCAAAACTGCGTTCTAGTTCGTTTGGTTTGAAACGCAGAGGAAAAGAGAGCCAACGTTTCACATTTTCTTTGCCTTACCTACGATAATCTCGTCGTCTGTTGTTGTATGCACTCAAATATTTTATAGTTTCCGAACGCGTGCTGTTCTACTCTTGGGGATGTATTTTGACGCGAAATTTAACAAACAGTAATTCAACATTTTAGAGAAAAGTTCCACGTACGTGGACTATGTAGTTTCTTTTTTGATGACTTGCTCTGGTCTTCGGGATTCTTTTCGTGGCCCTTGTCGCTCTTTGTGGATCGTGAAGTACGAGCATTTGCACGCGCCGCGTATTACATACGTAAAGCACGAGATGGAGAGCGCGGCGATGCGCAAAAAAAGTCGCGCGCCGCGCTTGTGGAAGAAAGGGCTTTTGTATTTGATGTCGCATTTGTCATAAGCAACAATGGAGGCGGCGGTTGCGGGGCTTTTGCGCCGCACCGCACCGCGGTGTCCGAAAACTAATGTTCCGACAGCGTCGCGCTCTTGTTTATAATGCTTTTATTGATCATAAGTTTTTGCGGCGGGCGCGGCGTGCGCGAACAACATATCTGCAAACACGCGAGAACCGCATCGCGCACGACGCAAATAAATCTAAATATGCAATATAATATGCAACCGGGGCGCTTCTGGTCGCTTCATATTTTAATATTCTAGTTAAACTTGTTTGCGGAGCCTTTTTCCGGGCGCGCGAAACAGTTGCGTGCGAGGATGGTGAGAATCTTGCGCTCGGAGACATCGCGCTTCGCACTAATCCGCGGTATTATGGATTCGCGGAAAAGTCCCAAAAATCGCGCTCAGGCGTGACTCCCGAATGTTGCCAAGGTTGCCAAGAATTACGGTGCGCCGCGGCGCGTCAATTTGATAAGTTCGATGAATGGATCCGTCGGAATTAGATTCGTTCTAGCCGCGCTGTAAATTGTCAATGGTGAATTGAAAAATCAAACCTGCCGCGTCACGTTTTCCATTATTTAGGTAGCGCCTCGACCATTACAAATCGCCACCCGAAGACGCAGGAACAATACCTGGAATCGCCTTGCACGGGTAATTATGACGTCGTTAATTACTTCCCAAATATACTCAATCAATTAGCGGATCTAATTAAGGCATTAACGCGTTAATCACCCGGTGGACTTTTAGTACATTGTGCTAATTAATTATTTAGCGCCGCGATTGGATGCGAGCGCCAACAAATCATAAACTTTAACTGTCAACTTAATTAAGAGTGTTTGGACGCAAACGGACCGGGGAGATGATTTGTTAGTTTTATTAAATTTATTATTATCAACGCTCGGACCTCGCTTGACTTCGCTTTGAGTTAATTTGCGAGTATAAATCATTTTCGGTGCTCCTCCGCCGCTGCGAGTCAGGAATTTACAATTTACGATTTGTCATTTGAATCGCGACGCTCGCAAATCTCCGGCGACTAGATTCCGATATATCTATGCACCGCGTGCCGGCCGGTATTGAAAATGGATGTCGTACATGCCCGCTGCATGTATGACGCTTCGCGCCGGCACAATTACAAAATCTTAGATTTGTGAAGATCATAAATCGGTTACGCTTCGCATTCAGATTTAGCACATTATTTCACATTAGGCGTGCGTTGTGCACGGGCAGCATGTGCAGCGTGGCCCGCGCGCAGTAACTCTTCGACTCGCGACCGGCGCAGATTATAAAGTATTATAAATAGTGCCACTCGAAACCCGCGAGTACGCATCGGGATTATTATTTAAATGCCGTCCGTCCACCCTTTGCGCCCGGACGCAATGTGCGTGTGGATCGCCGAGTGGCGCCGAGCAGCGCGCGTTTCGGATACGAATTGCAAATGATTGCGATTTGCGCGTCATGCGGGGATATTTTTCCCCGGATCTCGGGTGTTTAGTGTAACTTGAACTACTGCGGCCGGCATCAGGTTTATGATTTTGTACGTTTGCGCTTTTGTCCGGCGTACGGCGCGCAAATAAATAGAAAATCGAAAATAGCAAATGAAGTCGAGCGCGCAACAAATAATAAGCATCTGGTACGGACTGGTAAGTTACGAGATGAGAAGACGTCTCGGAAAAATGCACGCCGGGCATTGTTGTTCGATCCCTCCGTGCGCCCTGCGATTTATGTTCCCGCTGGCTATGCGTGGGCTTGCAAAACAGCTAAAAACGCAGTCACTGTTTAATGAAACGCTGCGCACCGGCGGGAGACAATTGAAAATAATTTGGCATTTTTGCGCGGCGTGATAAGAGAATAAATGGCTGCATTTATTTGTCAAGATTGCGATAGGCCTTTAAAGGCGTACCTGCATTACCGGCGCTGGAATATTGGTAGTTAAGTGGTAGTTGATTATAATAAATATCAAATGAGCGCATGCAGATCTCGCGCCGGGGCCGAGGCCGTTGTCATTGTCTTTGCCGCGCAGGCTCTAATCTAATTGCCGAGGAACGCTGGGCCCGCAGCCCGCTATCTGCCGCACACGCGCGCATTGGTGGTGGTAGCGCGCCATCGTCCTCTCTAATAGAAAATTTGAATATGTATGATACCGCGCGTGCGCGTGTGCGGCGCGCGGAAAATAATGAACGCTGGAAAACAATGCGGCGGACAATCGCTGTTCAAGCCACACACACACACACAGCGAGAAGCAGATACAGGTCGTTCCTTCCTCCTGCGGCCGGAGCCGAAGCCGGGGCCGGGCGCAGATCGGGGCCGAGGAATATCTAATCCGGAGCAATAAACCAAATCATAACTTATAATTAGCGCGAGGGAATGCACCGCGGGGCACACGATGTTGACCCCACCCGTAGCCGTGAGGATGCCGTGCAGTGCGCGGCTCGCGCGCCGCGCACGGGTCGGCGGGCCTCTCGCGACGCGCGGGCCAGCGCGGACCAAGCCCTTGCGCTTCTTCTTCCTCCTCGCCGGGGCCGCCGGTAAGTGCATGCACGCGGGGCCCCGGCGCGGCGCAAACGCTATCCGCTTCGGTATTTAACTACCTTAGGAGCTACTTTTAGGAGCTCCTTCGCCGGCTGCTGCCTGCTGCCGGTGCTGCTGCTGCCGCGGCGACTTCCTGTACCCGCGCGGCACGCCGCGCCGTTGACTCCGTGGATGGCCCGCGAAGGTGCGCTTCTTCATCCTTTTTGCAGGAAAATCAGAACATCGTTCTTCGCCCATACTTTCAAACTGTTTTCTTTGTCGTGTCACAAACATTTCGAAATAAACAGTAATTTTTTTCGGTTCAGTTTTGATGTTGGTTTTCGGTTGTCGCTGTGCAAGTCCTGGTCGAAGTCTACACCAAAAAATGTCTTCAGCTCTTTTTCCGCTCATACAATATTCGCAACATCATACAATGATTTTGATATATTACTGCACTGCACGCCACAATCATCGTTTTTTTCTTCATCTTCAAATTATCCTTCTTTTCTAGATTCTCTACTAGAAAAATACTGCCTCTATGTTAAAAACGCTTTCTTCGTTCAATACTTCATCACAGTTTTAAGCATCGTCCCGCTCTCTTAGCAACGGCCTGTGGAAGGTATATATGGGCAGAGGCAAATTAATTCGTTACAGAGAATAGATTAACAATTGATGATTTAGCAAAATTTCGTCGCGCCGTTGTTCACTTGTTACTCTCTCTCTAATCGACATGGAAAAAAATTAATTACTTTTGCTGGAGCCGAACGTGCACCGCCGCACGGCGAAGAAAGAAACTGCCGCCAGCGCTGTCGATTGCAAATGCATGTATGTTTACAATTAGAATTTGATTTGTTGGTAATATTGGAATTTCATTTGCCAGTGAGGTGTCTGTTGAAGTGTTGGTGCTCAAAGAGATTGTGCAAACGCAATTTCCACGAGCGTCTGAAATTTAATTGAAAAGTATATAGATACTTTGTACTGGCATTGCACAAGTTTTCTTCGAATAATTCTGTTGTCACATAACACAGAAGGATCACATAGAGATGTTGTATGCTGGACTGGTATTTCATATAAATTCGCTCTGTGGAAACGAAGATATCTTTAGATTTTAAATTTTCTACATTTTTTGGTTAAAATTTTATGATCGGTAAGAATCGAAACTTTGAGACTGTTTTGGAAACACGCGACGGAAAATGCTGTATATTTTTTAAAGTTTATTTGCATATTCCAATATACTCCTACCTCGCTCGAACGAACTAATTGAGGTACGATATTTGAAGTAACACCCAGTAATATCCGTTCACAAGTTGGAAAGTCCCCGAAAATTAACCCTAAAGTTTGGTAAGTTTTTGGTACTTTGGAAACACGCAACTCTACATTTTCCGAACGCTTGCTCTGGTTTTAAGTTTTTTAGCAGTAAAAAAGTTGTTCACCTTATGATTACATTCAATACGATATCTTTCTTTACTTTGTAGCAGGATCACGGAAATCGTAAGAAGATAAGCGGATATTTCGCAATAAAACCCAGAGCACCTGGGCAATCCAGGTAGTAAAAGATGAAAGGTATGGTATGCGTATGAAAATCATTGATTTTTGCTGTGCATCCATGAAATTCAAATATCTTCATTATCGGCCATCTAGTTTCTGCCGCTTGGGAAGAATCCATCAAACGCCGCATTGCCTCTGCGCATTGCCTGCACATTGCAATCCGATGGTGCATAAGTCGAACTGATTTGATTTCGCTTCGAAGTCGTTTGATTGTCAGTTGCGTTAAAATGATAAGATCAGCGGCCATCGATATTATTGCCAACTGCGGATGCTCTCCGCCGGCTCGCAAGCCAGCGTTTAAGTGTAAGTAGGCTGCAGGCTGCAGGCATTCAAGCATCAGCCGCATACGCAGGAAAAACGCTACATTGATATGAATAAGGCGCACGTACGTGTTCAGCGGCGTGGCAATCCACGCAGCGCATTTATATATCTCCAACTTTTGCATGCGCCCATTCGAATTTACATCTGAATGCGTATTGCTATTTACAATTCGTGATTTTACATTTGTACTTGTAATGAAGTCGTCGCGATTCTTATTGCTTGTGTGCATCGTTCGTTGGCATGTCTCCTTGATGCCGATCACAACTCTCCATGAACTTGCTTCAATTTTGCATCACCATTTGCTTCAATAGCAACAGCGTATTTACATCGCATTTATTTTAAAATATGCGCGCAAAGTTTCCTAAGTTGGCAAGGCTTCCTACGATATTCTCACTTACAACCATGTATTATAGGCAATCCACAGTACACCTCAAAGCACTCAAATTCGGAATTTATGTATCAAACCGTACGTTTACAAACATCATCAATAATTTCAAAGAAATTGCATATATATTTAAGCTTGTTCTAATTTATCAATGCGAGGACAAACCAAAGAATGCAAATCTTCAAACCATTTCAATAATTCAAGCCGTAATGTGTGTTGCCTACGTTGAGTGGCCACAAATGAAATTTAAAAGTTTCAACGGTTTCTTCAACGAAGACTTGGAAGAAAACTTTTTCGCTGACTTCTTTCTGTTGCACATGCTTTAAAAGTTTTTAAGACCTAGGTTTTCAGGAGCTAAAATTTCCTGCGTTATGTGTGCTCTAAAATTAAACAAATGTAAGCAGCCTACAGCCAGTATATTTGCATTTCTATTGCGCGTTGTGAGGACGGAATCCCCACTCGCAATTGCACAAATCAACTCTGTGTCATTGAACAAAAAATAAGTGGCTGGGTAACGCGCGTAAACAAATTTGCGGCCAGATAAAATTCAGTCCGCACTCCAAATAGCTGCTGTACGCATCACAATACATTCATACATAGTTGCCGCGCCTAAAGAACAATGAACGGGAACAACACCAATGTGTTAGAACGTGAGGAAGTGGAGGCTACAATGGGCAGCATCTACCAGGATTTGAATATCATCCCAAAAGACGTTCAGATATCATCCGGCGCGGAAAAGGGCGACGGGTATTTGAGCTTCCTCACCCGCGTAGATGTCACCACAGAGGATGACAAAGGGTTTCACGTTGTTATTAAATGTGCGCCACGCGTGGAAACCGTGCGAAAGTTTGTGCCCATTCATGATGCGTACATGCGCGAGATTCACATCTACGAGGTGATTATGCCTGCGTTTGACAAATTCCAGCGGGAACACGACGTCCCCAAACCATTCACGAATATTCCAAAATGCTTCAAAACGCAATCCGAGGACTGCAAGGAGTTGTTGATTTTGGAGAATATCCGCACCTTAGGCTTCCAGCTCTGGGATCGAATGAAGCCCATGGACCTGCAGCACATTGAGTTGGTCTTCAAAACCTACGGCAAGCTGCATGCTATCTCCTACGCAATGCAACAGCAGCAACCGCAGACGTACGCCGACTTAACGAAGAATATGTTCGAGATCTTCAGCCCGGACAAGTTCGACCCGGGCATGTGCAACATGATCCAACAACTGTCGACCAAGATGTACGATGCGTTCGCTGATGATCCCGACCATCCCGTGGTGTACGAAAAGCTTGGCCGATTCAAGGATGGCGGACTCATGGACTTCTGGAGGTCCATCTGCACCAACCTCGGCAATCATCCAGTCCTGCGTCACGGGGACTGTTGGGTGAACAACATGATGTTCAAATATGAAGATCTTGATGACCAAAGTAAGCCAACGGATATTTGCCTCTTGGACTTCCAACTGGCACGAACTGGGTCACCGGTACTAGATTTATCGTACTTCTTGTACGTCAGCGCACCCAAGAACCTCTTAGATCAGCTGGATGATCTCCTGATGATCTACTACAAGAGCTTGACCGCAGCGATGAAGACAATGGATTGTGACATGGACAAAGCGATGACATTCGATGAGCTGAAATGCGAGTGGAAGGAATTTGCGCGTTTTGGCTTTCTGATGTCGATGATGGTCAGCAGGGCGATGATGATGGAGAAGGACGAAGTCATCGACTTCACTGACGTCACCGAAGACAACATGGACGAACTCATGAAGCGGGAGAGCAAGCACGATGCGGTTGTCAAGCTAAAGTTGAAGGATCTGGCGATCCACATGCATGAAAATGATTTCTTGACGTAGTTCATAAATAATTAGTATTGATCTACTATATAAACGCTGGTTATGGATTCATGAGAGTATAGGAAATTTAAACCATATTAAGCTCTGTAATTTGTTTATGTATTGACGAAAGCAAGATCATTCCGTTTTTGTGTTTATCGCCGAATAGTTGTTGTGGTTGTTAATAAATTTAAATTATGCCTACCATCGTTGAACATTAATTTTTTTGCGATCTGTGAGTACGTGGTTGGAATTCGGAACAGCACCAACAGCATGTTGACCTTGCCCGTCACAGGTGATGTTTGTTCCAACATGTATTTTGCGCTGTATAATGTCGACTAATCAGTAATCTCAAACCGACGATAACAAAAGAGAAAACGGAGCTAGCTGCGGAAAGCCGATGGCTGGCATTGCTGGCTATAAAATGTGACGTATTTTTGCTTTTGTGCCCGCTGTGGCGTTCGCAGCGGCAAATATTTGCGTTCAAAGAGCCTGATGCGTATTCTAATCGGCCGAACCACGCTGCAATCGTCATATCCAACCGCCTAAAATGGATAATGCATGGGATGTATCATGTTAAATAGAATTTAATTGCGAGTTGTGTTTGGTGCGGAATGCCTAGCTAAATAATAGAGGCCATCGGGTGCGATTGCAATTATGTTTTATCAAGTGCGCAGTGTTGCAAACTAATGACTTCGCAGCATGCGTTTGTTTGCCACTCGTCAATGGTTGGCCTTGTGGCGCTGTTAATAATTACATAAACGCGACGTAATGGAGCAAATTCGAACGGATATAGCAAGATGAAGCGCGTCACATAACGACCGCCTCTGGTTTATTATTGAATTGTTGAATTTTACAGCGCGACGGGGACCACAACACGCGCGCGCGCTGTTCGTGTCACAGCGTTACTTGGTTCGCGGCTCAAACAATTATTGTTCGCAACTTCAATAGTATTCGACAGTATTTTCGATCATTTAGATCTCGACTTGGACGCATTTTGGTTTGCAATGAACGGAAACAACGGCAATGTTTTGGACCGCGGCGAGGTAGACGAATTGATGCAGGCGGTGTACGAGGAGCTCCAGATCCGCCCGCGGGATGTGCACATCGACGTGGGATCGAACAAGGGCGACGGGTACATGAGCTTCCTGACGCGCGTGGACGCGACTGCCGAGGATGGACGCGAGGTGCATGTGGTGATGAAGGCCGCGCCGAGGATCGAGCAGTTCCGGAAAATGTCCCCCATTCACGACGCGTTTATTCGGGAGATTGTCTTCTACGAGGTGGTGGTGCCGGCGTTCCGAAAGTTTCAAACCGATGCCTATCCGGTGCGGGAGCCATTCAATGCGACGGCAAAGTTCTACCACTCCTGCAAGGATGATATGAAGGAAGTGCTCGTCATGGAGAACATCCGCTCGCATGGGTTTGAGCTCTGGGATAGGATGAAGTTCATGGACCATCAGCATATTGAACTTGTGCTGAGGACATATGCCAAGTACCATGCGGTTTCCTACGCAATGCAACAGAAGGACCCGGAGACCTACTCTAACATTGCTGAGCAAATGCCAGGGGATGTCTTTAGAACCGATAATGTCGATCCAGCAATGTTCGAAATCTTCGACAGCTCCGCGCGCAAAGTGAAACAACTCTTCGCCGGCGACGCCAAGGCGGAGAAGAAGTTGGAAAATTTCAATCCCACTGCAATTTGGGAGGAGATGCTTGATGACACGGGCAATTTTCCAGTCATATGCCACGGGGATTGTTGGGTAAACAACATGATGTTTAAGTACTGCGATGTCGACGATCCCACGAAACCAACGGATATTTGCCTCTTGGATTTTCAAATTATGCGCGTCGGCTCGCCAGTAATGGACTTGAGCTACTTCTTCTACGTCAGCGCGCCCAAGGAGTATTTAGATCAATTGGATAAGTACCTGCGCATTTACTACGACAGCTTATGCGAATCACTACAGGAAATGCAATGCAAACCAGCTATGACCTTCACGGAGCTGCAAATCGAATGGAGGAAGTTCGGCAAATTCGGCTACAATATGTCCCTGGTGGTCTCGAAGATCATGGCGAGCGAGGGGGACGAAATCCTGGACTTCGTCAATATGACCGCCGGAGACTGCCTATCCGGCGCGTTTGATAAGGAATTGAAGCATGATAGCTTCGTCAACAATAAACTGAAACAGTTGACTGAGCACATGTTTGATAATGAATTTCTGTAGTGCAATTATGAAATTAATTTCTCATCACACCAAGGCCAACCGACATTTATGTAATAAACGATGACACAACCATTATAATTGTAACACAAAACACAAACCAACACTAACAACTCTGTACCGCAATTGTTAAATAGAGATTATTCTGTAATAATTTGACGTTCTCTGACATGTTGGCATCGCGTGTCGTAATAATCAATGACGCACAATGTCAGACACGGGATCAGCCTCCAGCCAAGAGAAACCCAAGCTAGTCCTTCCAACAGAATGGGACATATACACAGGGAATTTCCTGCGGGCACACCCCCACCTGCGGCATGAAATGGTGAACAAGTACTTCGAGGCGGCGGACCGCTCCGACCTGCAGACCGTCGGGTATTGTCTGCATGCAGGGATATCCATCAACTCGTTCGACATGGTGGGCAGGACGATCTTCCACATCGCCGCCGCCAATGGCGCGCTGTCCCTCGTGCTGTACGTGATTCAATGGCCGGAGATTGATTTGGACCGGCAGACGTTCGATTTCATGCACACGCCGCTGCATGAGGCTGTCGCGAATGAACGCGACGAGATCGTCGGCGTGTACCTGAGAGCGGGCGCCAGGGTTAACATTCCCAACGGGTAAGACCTCACTGCAAACGCAAAGCATTTGCATTTAAATGCTGAATACCTACCTCCTGCAGGAATGGATCCACCGCGGCGCACATGGCCATAAAGGCCAGCTCCGAGCCCATCCTGCGCATGCTCTTCTCCTACAAGGCCAACCTGAACATCGTGAACGTCTTCGCCGACACGCCGCTGTCCATCGCCGTGCTGGAGAAGCGCGACATCGACCTCTGCTACGCGCTGCTGCGGCACGGCGCCAGGGTGAACCGATCCCGCCACCACGTCCTCTACCTCTTTCACGGTACGTCGCTTCGAGCACCGAATGCGAGGCAATTGACCACTTGACCAGCTCTTTCCAGAGGCGGTGCTGAACTGTATCTACGTCGCGGATATTTACCTGCTGAAATTGCTGGTGAAGCACGGCGCGTACATCAACTACATCGACGAGTTCGGCAGGAACGCCCTGCATTACGCCGCCATCGCCGGCATGCCACTGCTGGTCAGATATCTGCTGTACATCGGCGTGAAGACACGCGTGCGGGACAAGACGGACCGCACTCCTCATGACATCGCCCTGCAGCACGACCACTTCGAGGCGAGCAGTATTCTGGACGCGTACGACAAAAGCCATGCGAGTTAAGCCCGGCGTTCGAGCAGAGAATCGGTAAACTTTCTTTGCGCTTAATTTATTACACACACACGTTCTCTAAATAACTGTGATGTCTGTCGAGTTGAATAATAATTATAATTAATTTGTAGAATACAGTATTCAACATTAAATAACATCCATATGTGTGCTTTATGCTTACAACATTATTATACTGACTGATAGATAGAGATAGATAGAGTTGCGCTGAGATGTTACACTTCATTAAATTGGGCTCAAAAATATACTACATCGATATATTATACACATCTATTGGGTAGGTGTAGGTGTATATGTATGCCTACGTTCGTAATTGAGGGATGAGGGGCGCCAAGAGTGTGTGGCTGGGGAGTGCGTCATCCGCCAAATTAATAGCGTTGATAGAGAGGAACGTCGGCGTCGCGCTGGTTGGCGAGGAACTCGCTCAACGCATAGTAGTCATTGCGGGATGGGCCGTTGAGGTAGCGCAGCTCGCGCGTGGGATCCGCGCGCTTCTTGGCGACCATGAAGCGCTTCCTGCGGTTCTCGGAGAAGCCGCCCCAGCGCCCGCGCTTGTCATTGTACTGCGGCGCCACGTCGTAGTAGTAGTTGGGCGACGGCGGGGTCATGTGCTCATCAGATGCATGCGGGTACACGGGCGCGTCCAGCCAGTCCTCGTCGGAATCCTGCGAGAAGTCCGAGTAGTCGCTCTCGTAGCTCGGCTGCCATGGGCGATGACTTGGCGCGTTCATGCCGCTCATGCCGTTCAGGCGTTCGTTCTCCCAGAGTGTGAGGATCGCGAGGATGTCCTCCGGCGACAGGTCAGTTTCGCGCTTCAATCGATTGGTTATCCTGCGAACAAACAAGTCCATCACGAATTTAGGCCATCCGTGCGGCGGCGAGCAATCAAATTGCTTAGGAAATTATCGAGTAACTCGATATGTCAGGGGTGATGAAAGTGCCGCGCATCGCAAGGGAAGACGAATTGGGGATTGGGGGATTGGATTAAATTAGACGGTGGCAGCGAGGCGTAAACAAGGAAGAGGCGGCGGAGGAAGGAGGAGAGTGTACCTTCTTGCCGCCTGCTGCGTGCGCGCCGCTTTCTTCGCCGTCGCGCTGGCGTTCCGCCGCTTCCGCTTCCGATCGTCGGCGCCGTAGTATCGATATTGATTGAGCGCCGCCGGCTCGCCGTACATGTCAGACTTGAGGATGGCATTTTCGAGCGCCTCGTCCAGTTTGTCGCGGTTCGCCGCGTAGCGATAGCCCTTCTCGTAGTCGGCGAGCGACTTGTCGTCCAGCTCGTCCAGCGGGGCGTAGAGCGACGACGGCAGCGCCTCCGCCTGCTCGCGATAGCGCTGCTGATCCCATTCGGTGAGCAGCGGAAGCTGGTTCGTCTTCAGGCCGCCGCCTATCAAGTTTTAATCAACACTAATGAGAAACTCGGCAAGCATGCATTTCATCAAAGCCTATATACATTCCGAGTTCGCGTATCTAATTAATTCATTCTTCCAGGGAAGAAGCGCTTAAAACTCGGAGTCGAAACTCCACGCGACTTGAAATTGCAACTTTCCATCTTGATATCATGTAACGGGAAGCGGAGACGGCTCCGCTCCATGCAGCAACTCTTACATAACATCAATATTGAGCATTCTCAAGCACCGAGGGCAAAATTCGAAATTAATCAAATCTCGTTCCAAGTACAAACTCACCCCCACGTTTAATTGCCGTCGGATAAAAATACTCCTTCTGAGACTCCAGGGGCTTCTCAGCAGACTGGGGCAAGGACTGGGCGCGCTTCACTGCAATAAAGAAATTTGAAAAGAATTCGAACAAAAATCGTTGCGTCACTAAAGATAATTCAAAATAAAAGAGAAGAGTCAACGTGTGAACGCAGAACAATTTACCATACGCAAAAAGCATAAGTAAAAATCACTTTACAACGTCTACTGTAAACCAGGATACGGGATAAATGAGGTTCGGATGTGTTCTTGTTCTCGGCGTCGCCGTCGTTGTCGCGCTTGACAAGACAAATCGCCGATTCGCATGCATTACAGTTAACAGTTAAGAGCACCTAAGCTTCGCGAACGGAACGAAAAGCTTGAATGAAAGCAAGCAACAGGTGCGCGCGCGCGCGCTCCCGTTATCGATTTTGTTGAGGTAGAAAACTACGTAGATAGAGCGGCAACAGTTCGCCCACGTAAATATCAATGTCGCGGCATTGATATTTCACCTATTTCATCATCAAAATGACGCAATGAAACTGAGACCTGGCTGTGATTTCTGCGTTTGAGGATTTCGAGGTAATTTGATTTGATGATAGCTGGTGATGAAAGTCAAGGAAGCGAATGATTTGTCTGTAATTACCTTTCTTGTTGGTGACGTCGTTCGCCATGATGTCCTGCAGCAGCGAGGTGGGCAATGCGAGCGTCGCCAGGATGAGAGACAGGAAAATCGTCAGGGTTTTCCCGAGGGGTGCGTGGCGAGACATGTTGCTCGTGCGTTGCCACCCAGCAGACTGGAGCGCCGTCGTCCGCCCCCGACGAGTGCGGGCCCGCACGCGGCGCGGGAGCGGCGCGCAGCCCCCAGCCCACACGCAGAATGCGCACGGCGCAAAACCGGCGACCTTCGCATGACATCGCTGCTGATCTCGCCCCGCTGATCTTGACGAGCTGGAACTTTTAATGCGTTCAAAATTAAATCGAGAACTTGCCTACAAAAGTCCCTTCCCCTCACCTGTCGCCGCACTCAATATTCAGCTGCACTTGTTGTGTACGAGCAGTATATCGAAAGCTATATGGACGTAGGAGCCGAGACACAAATTAGAGTGACATGCACTTAGAACCCCGGTGCGCGTCTTGCCTGAACATGCATGCGCCTCATAAATTCCCTTCAAAACGACTATTTGCATTTGTACTTCTGGGAAGGACGCCGATCTGTTCCTGTATTTCCTTGAGCCGCCCACAGCAAGCGAGTGCATGCATTTTTCCGGCGCGCTTGGAAACAGAGACCAGCGCTATCGATTTTCCCTAAAGGTGTATTTTTGCGCTGGGGCTGTGTTAGAGTCGCCGTGCTGGCTAAACGGGGCGCGCATTTTATGGTAATTACATTTTCGTTCTGTTGAATATTCAACGGGTAATTGTAAGTGTTTTTCACGGCGCATTAATCAATTTCGCGTCATTCTTCAGTGCGCCATGCGTAAACAAACTTAATTATCTTGCATTAATAAACGCGCAACACGACACGCGGCAACGCCAAAGAAGCGTTTTTCATTCCAACGAAAATCGTTTGTATTAAATTACTTTACAGACACTTTTAACAAATTTTCAATTCACATAAAACTGAAGCGCGAGCACAAATCCCTCTCGCAATGATGATAATGTGAATGAACTTGTTATCATTACATTACTTAAAAAATACACTTTTAACAAATCTTCAATTAACAAAACCAGGCGGGCGTGTACCACATACCTCACGCATTGACGATGATATGAATGAATTATTAAACATTTACTGATCCCAGAACATTCTAGAATCTAGATCATCTAAAGCAGATACTGACTTAGACTTTTCTTTCATTCGATATCCCTCTAATTTTGCTAACTGATTATCTTAGTTTCTCCTCGAAAACCTGTCGGCTCTTCTTTCATGCCTTGAATAGTCGCTCGACCTCTCCGAGGATCTGCGCCGTTTCGACGTGGAAGCCGAGTCCTTCCTCTTTGGCGAACTTTTGCGCGGGCTTCGTCTGTCCCTGCGCCGATCCGATGCGTCTCTATCACGTCTATCCTGCCTCGAGTGACGGCGTCTCGAGTTACTCCTAGTGCGTGTGCGACGACGCCTGCGTTCCTCCTCGCGCCTGTAGTGGCGCGGTTTGGACGCAGCGCGCTTGTCGCGACTGCGACTGCGATTCCGATTGCGATTGTGACTGCGACTTCGACTGCGGCTCCTATTACGACGCTCCTTCCTTGCGTCATTTTTACGCTCGTATTTCTCAGCCTTACGGCGCTTATCAGGTGTCTGGTTACGGCGCTTCTCCGATGTACGTTTACGACGCTCCGCTGGGCTTTTCTTCCTCGGCGGTGGAGTGCCACCTCCATCACGTCGCTTCGGCTCCTGCCGCTTGTAGATGCCTTTGCCCAGATCGGCATTGCGCTTGTTCTTGGTCTGGCGGCCATGCTCATCGAAGGTGGTGACCCCGCGCCCCTTGCCGTTCCACTTCACCTTCGCCACAGACTGGCTGAAGTCCACGTGAATGCGGCGGTCGTCAATGAGGACGTTGTCCATCTTAAAGTACGCATCCTCGCAGGATTTCGGATTGTCAAACTCCACGAATGCATATTGCAGGGAATCCCCCGACTTCTTATCGCGGATCACCTCGCACGAGACGATCTTGCCGAAGCGCCCGAAGATGATCTCCAAGTCATCATCGGTGGTGACTGGATTCAGCTTGCAGACGAAGAGCACATTCTCCGGCGGGGCCATGTCCGCCTCGGGAATATCTCCGACCATCTCGAGAATAGTCGCCCTTGCCTTGGCTTCCTTCTCAGCCAGCATTTCATTAACTTCAGTTGAAGTTTTCCCATCAGTGTCATTAATGTCCTCATCAGGAGCAATCTGGCCACCCCTCAGTCTCTCCGCGGACGGCGATGGCGACCTCTCCGGTACCACCATCTTCTCCAAGTCATCAAATGGGTCCTCTAATACCACCATATGTGTGATCCGAATATCCTTGTAAGGTCGGTTACTCGTGTCACAAATGGTTTCATTCAACATCTCAAGTACATCGAGCCCTTCCATCACCTCACCAAACACACAATGCTTATCATCCAGAAATGTTAGCTCATCACCAAGTGTGATGAAGAATTGTGATGTAATCATGCCCTCTGAGTTGGCAACGAACGAAAGCAACCCTTGGCGAGTGTGTTTGATCTTTGGAGTTTTCTCACCAGGAAAGAACCTGCGCTCAGGCCCATCAATCACACCATAAATGGAAGAGCCGCCATCGCGCGAGCCTGTAGGATCGCCAGTTTGGGCGATGAAACCGCGCTCGATGGTGTGGAAGAGATTGAAGTTGTAGTATTTGATTTTGCATAGTTTCAAGAAGTTTCTGGTTGCTAATGGCCTCTCGGCGACAAATAGGTCGACTGTTAGGTCGCCAATCGTCGTTTCTATTATGACAGACATCTAGAAGAGCCAACTAAACGTTAAAACGGACGAAGCGAAGGAAATAAATGAAACGGTCTTACCTTTTTGATTTAAATTTGCTGCACGTCAGGACGACGCCGACGCCGCATCTTCAACTGAACTTATTCTTGGGGTTATGAATTTATGGGTATCAATGGGCATTATGGGAATTATGAAGTAGGCATCCCAATATACAATGCAATCTCAGGAAGCTCAGGAATGTACGATGTACAATCAGCTCTTCTTTTGGTCAGCAATCACTTGATGAGACATCCCATGAAAATGCCTGCGCACTGCAATCGTCGTTTTATCAAAGATGTATGAATTTAATTCGTGAAAAAATAGCATGCAGCATTATAAACTTCTGATCAGAGATCAGACTAACATAATTAAATACAAACAAAAAATAAAGATGCCAATTATATACAAACTCTGCAATGCCATTGCCTTTCAAACTCGATTTCTGTAGATATGCTATTATACTTTTAGGTACAGTACTCTATTTTAAACTTTTTCATCTAGACTTAGTTTTCATAGCATTTCCTCGGGTTATTTTTATTTTACGCGATGTCAATGTTTTAAGGCGTGTACCAAAAAGTCATATACATACATCTAATGCATTAAAATCACGTAAAATAAGAGTAACCATTCGCAATCATGCGTAAACTTTTTTCGAACTCGCCTTGCATACGCAACTATGTCCTAAAAACAGACTTTTTTCATAATTCAGACATAAATAAATACCTATACTCTCTAAGATTCAAAACATGTAAAAATAAACTTCTTGTATCACTACACTTTGTTAATGAGATTTGTACGTTTTGGGCTTTTCGATCAGTTATTCCGCTCTCCTCGACCGTAGTATAAGGCGACGTTAATCACAGTGACTTCTAACGTTAGCATTCGATTCGTTCACAATTGCTTTAAGTTTCACTCACATAATTCCATAAAATCGTTAAAAATACGAATGCCCTGCCTATCTATAGTTTTCCTTATTCAAATCACTCCGTTAGTTAGGATTTAAGTACGTTTTTGGCAGACAATTGTTAGACTTTTACGAACTTTGACTAAGTTGTGAATCAGGTACTTCAAGGCACATGGACTGCTCATTAAATCGTTTCAAACTACGTGGCGATCTTTCCATGTACCCTAAACCGATATAAACAAGTGTAATTCGGATTACCATGATTCGAATTCACCTTCAATTCCACAATTTGGAAGCTGCGCGTCAGGACATCACTGTCGCTTACTGGGAAAAACTGCAGCGCATCCCCCAACGCATCATACTGGAACTCGCCCAGGAGGAGCGGCTCCCTATCAAACTCATTATCAAGACCGAAGACTTGAAAGTCTTTGGGCGCCGAGTCGACCTTTCCGCTTGGGATGAGGTACCGGCTCACATGCTCGTAGGAGAACGCGTCGATGGAGACATTATGCGAAAGTTTGATGATGACGAAGCCCGGGAAGCTCTGGAACGCCCAGCATTCGCCGGGCACTACACCAGGCGTGATGACAGTGCGCGGACTTGCAGAGGGATACCACAATGGCACGCCGAATATGGAAACCACAGAGGTTCGCGCGCTGTAGTGCTCTGTGCAGCGGGTTGACAGAATTTGCCCGCCAGCAGATTCCAGTGCGTAGTCTACCAGGCCGGTTTTATCAGCGTCGTACGTTGCCAATGCGGCTTTCACAATCGCACGCATGTGCCGCTCATTTGGTGGTGCGCCCGCGGAAGCATCCATCTGGGACACGCGCCCGACAAGTTGCAAGCTCACATCCTCCATTACGCGCTGGGCGCTCTCCTTGATCAGGCCATCAAAGCGTTTGTTCAGCTTCTCCGTGGCGTTGTGCAGCTTCAGCTCCAGCTCGCTCTGCGCTACGAACAGCGCGCCCAGCCACTGAGCCATGTTCTCCTTGTGGTCCTTGGAGTTTAACACAGCAGCAATCAGCCCATTCAAATAACGCTCCATTTGCAGCGCATTTAACCGGCAGCAACGCTTAATCGAATGTGAAAGCTGCACGTAGCTCGCGGAATTGCTCACCACAGCTGCGTTCAAGTCCAGGCGAAGCTTCTCGACCTGCGCGCGCAATTCATGTATCAGCTTCTCCTGCTGGGTGAGCTGATCACTTTGATCGTTAGCGTTGTAGCTGGCGATTAGGTTTTGTATACTCGCACTTTCCAGAACTTTCTCTACAATGTGGTCGACGCTCTGGCTGTGGATGTGGTGCAAGTGGTTGGTGATACTGGCGATTTGTTCTTTGGTAAGCGCGGCTGCGATGTCCGCGGGGTCCGCTGCTTTGGCGTCGTCTAAGCGCTGCACATTGGGATCGATCAGCAGCATTTGCCTGATTGCAGCGACGTCCAAATCCAAGTTTAGACTGTCTTTCAATGACTGGGAGATTTGTGTCAACTGAATGTCGCTGAGACCTGCACGGTATGGCGAATCCAATTGGATTTTAATCACTGTCTCAACAGCAGTGGCCTTTTGCATGGATCGATCATCTAGGACAGCTGACAAGGGAGGTATGACTGTCTCTACTGATGGAGAAGCGACTTTTTCTGAAGTAGTTGCTATTGCGAGGGATAGGGCTTGTCCCAAAGCTGATAACAACCAGATTCCTAAAAATACAGTTTGCAAAGTAAAAACCTGTCACATTTAAAATTCTAAACTTATTTCCACGCTGCACTTGCTTTGGGACTCTAATTAAGCTGAAACTTAGATCGAGAACATCGCAAAAGACCAAGACCATGAGAAGATGAACAAATAGGTAAATGAGAAGTGCATCTTGCCAAAATTCATTATATTAAATGAGACAAAGTCACATTAAACAATAAAATCCGTTACATTCAACACAATAAATCAAAATAAAACAATACCAGCATAATAAAAATTGTACGGGTAATAAATAGTAAAATAAAGTAGCTAACTATTTAAAGCATGCATTATTCAACTGCAAAACTGACTTAAACAAATCACCATGTGTAAAATGCGCAATTGTATCTTCAGAGGATGCAACTGAAGGATGCAACCTGATCTTTTGATGTTCTCGAGCTAAAATTCTTGATAATAAACCCAAATACGAATACAAAGACAAACACAACACTTGTAAATATTCAGGGTTAGTATTTTAAAGTATTCATTGGAGTTATCGATATTTTTATACTATTACGACAATTCCTATTGCATTCACATTATGATTAGAATAAGATTATAATAATGTGAGTGCAATAGGAATTGTTTAAAATGTAACGAGGATACTTTTTAAAATACTAACTCTTAAAGATATAATAATAGCTATAAAAGTAAAAAAATTGAGACTAATTCCCAACAAGAAAACGTCTTGTTATATTGCACGCGATTTCTTTTTAAATTTTGAGTCTTTAATGCTCGTGCAGCGTGGACGGTTTGAAGTAAGAAGTGGTGCCGAGCAGGAAATGCAGTCCTGCAACACAAGTGCGTGTTAAGAGACTTAGTCGAGCACCGCTATATACCCACCTAGGAAGAAGAGGAGCGGCACGAGGCAGAGCGCCAGCACGTTCACCAGCTTGCTGCGCTGACGAGCGGTGTCCTCCTGCCGCGCCTGCGACGCGCCGCGCAGCAACCAGGTGTCCACCATCATCACATTGCAGGCGATGCGGTGGGCCCGACTGACAGCGCGCACGACCACGCTGTGCGCCATCATCAGAGGGCGCGTCGCCATGTACAGCACGAAGAAGACGGCATACATGATGCGCCGCACGATCGATATCTCCGTGCGCGTCGAGGTGTACCTGCTCTCCTTGTAGGCGTACACGTCATTGTTGTTGCTCGTGCGAGCGAAGAGCGCGCGCGGCATGATTCCACGCGCGCCAGAATTGTCGGTGTTCGTCTCCTTGTGCACGAAGTCGACGCCGTCGCCGGAGGCGTGGATGGGCTTGCGCGACATGTTCGGCATGTTCACCACGCCGGGCGCGAGCTCCACGCGGTCCTTCGAGTGCGGCGAGTACGTGTAGTCTGTCTTCGGATAGAGGCTGCAATACAGCGCGCAGCGGTTACCACAATGATACAGGGCAGAATATTACACAACACAACGGGGGACAATACAGCGGGACATTTAATACTCGCCGCTCTTCGCGGATTAGAGCGGCGGCGTCGAGAGCGTAAAATGCACTAAAGCACTCGCGGCTTGTGAGCGCTGGCCACGCACCCGCGACGAAAATAGCACGTGCGCGCTATTCTTTCGTCGCGTGAATGCGCGATGCGCGCCTGCGAAGTGCATGCGTTTGATTTAAAGGTCATCAATGTAGGGAGAATCAGATTGATACTAAGAAAAGACACGCTGTTGTTTTTGTTACACGGATTTCGCGACAAAACAACAACAGTTAACATCAACAATCTTGTACACACAATTAATGTTTCATTATAGAATGACTTTCACAGCAAAGAATTGCTCATGCATGGTATTTAAGTTGTTAAATATGTAGTAGACATTCCAAACAATGACTAGTCTTGACTGTAGCAAACATGCCCATTAGAAAATTTGTTACTCTTATTAGCAAAGAAAGTTATTTTTGAGCGCGTAGGTCGCAAGACATTAAAGAAAGCACCAGAAGCACCTCCAACATGCTTGAACTATATTTAGGGCCATGAGCCAGCAATCCAAGACATTTAACAGTGAATAATACTTGAAGAATTTTGCATTCATTACAGTTACACAATAGCAATTAGTGTTCATACTCACTTCCAGTATTCCTTAGCATCTCTATACATCTTTAGTGCAATAAATTCATCACTAGTCTGGTCCTGGTACTTCCCCTTATATTCCAATACATGGTTGGCATTATTCTCAGCATAATTGTTGTCATGTTCACCATCCTCTGAGGAATAGTCTGATGTGAGATTGGTGTGGTGCTGTTTTGTCACTTTACTGAATCTATGATTCGAATTTGTTGTTACTTTCATTGTTACTATTTCCTCACTGACCTCAGCAACTGATCTACAGATAGGTAATGAATAAAATGTTAGTTATTTAGGCTTAAAGAGTGCCTTTCTGCGGTTTTACCTGAGTTTTGTGCTGCGTAGGACTCTGCTGTTGCCTGTACTGCTTGTACTTGTGTATGAATGGTTGTTCTCAGCCACAATTTGGCCTTCTGCAGCACGCAGCGGCGTTTTTGATCTTGATCTCGACCTCAGGTCCATGTTGTAGGTGTAGGTTGTGAGCGTCGTCGGGGCGCAGTGCTAGCAGGTACGCGTCCCTTCGTCGGCGCACTCCTGCGGAGAAATGACTATTAATATCACCACCACGTTCGGGCCTGCCGAGCGCCGCATTCCCAACGGGCGTCTATAAATAGCTGCCGCTCGCGTGGACGCGAAGACCTTCCCAAATGCCCGCAACGTTAAGCAGCGAGGAAAAACTAATAGCGTACTCACGGTTGCGATGGATAGATCGGCGTGAACGAAGTGGGCCGTAGTCAGCGAGATGTGGGCCTTGCCCGATTTTTGGATCTCATCAGCGACGCGCGAACTGGCGGCACACATCGGGGCGAACCTACACACGCGCGATGTCTGTATTGAAGGCGGATTAGCACATGAATTGATGTAATTGCTTGCTGAAGTTTATTGGATTTCAGTGCCGCGAAGTGGTTAAAAATGACGGTGACGTCATTACTGTAGAGCCGTTTGGAAATGTCAACAGCACGCAGCGCAGCAACGACGTCGACCAACGGCAAATAAACTCGGCGAATGTGTCTGAATGTGTCGGCGTGTGTTTGAAAAGCGTAAACAAGCAAACATCGTAAGCCCACTACGTAATCGCGATAATCTTTATGATTACCGAGAATACGAACGAAAATCGCTTGCAGATGCGCGAGATTGCAAATAGTATTGCCATCTGTAAACGAGTAAACGGACAAACCATCCCCGAAGACGCGAAGCATTCTACCAACTGCTCTGTCAATTTAGTTGGCGTGTCTGTCGCTCGAAGCGCTAGTAGTAGTTGTATTTTGAGTCCCATCATTAAAAAGCGTTGCAATAAGCGTCTGTCTTTACATTAGCTTTGCAAAGGGTTGCAAAAAGATGCACACTAAGAAGTGCCCTATATGCATAAGACCCTTTGAAGATTGTGTTGCATGCCGTTCGGGAGACCGAGCGTTCTCTGAATTCAAGTGATTTTAAAAATTCCAGTGTTGATATATGATATACCTGAACACGAAGCAGCGCCTCCTGCAAAAAATAACAATATGCAAAGAAGATCGCTTGTGCTGGAAGTAGGAAATAAAGATACATGTTGAATCTGCCCCGATCAGCGCTATTCGCATTGTTCGCATCCCTCCTGCGCACATTTCTGAGATTGCTTTTGCACGAACTTTTTGATCGAACCATATTACATTTTTAAGAAAATAAAATTGCATCTCCAAATCATAACGATCGCGCATACAGGTGGGCGTTAAGTTACGAAACTAATCATATGTAAAAATTAATGATGGTGGTGTTACCTTCGACTCTTTGCTCGAAATTTATTTAATTGCAAATGTCATCGCAAACTGCCACGGTTATTGTCTATGAATAACTCTTTAAATAATAACTCGAAATAATTCCGGAAATGTTGAGTTTAATCAATAAAATTACTGGTAAAACTGTGTGCATTAGGTGTGAGTGTGCGATAAGTGCACTAATGGATTTCGTGAAATCGATTTAATAATATTGTGTGTTGGTGTGTGGTGTGTGCTTAAGCACTATGTATCTATGCCTGTTTCGCTGTTTGGATTTGTTGCGGTTGAACGTACGAGCGTGCTGATTGAGCCAGCACACACACCTTTCATGGTTTCATTCATTTCCGTGTGCGGCGCGCGGCTTCGCCCACCCTTTTGGGGTAGCCGACTGGGCAGCTGGATCAGGCGGCGACGCACGCGAAGAGGTAGGAAGGTGGAGGACCGATTCTCGCTCGCGCGCCGCGCTGCGCCGCTTGTGGGCCATTCTCGGAAGTGCGGAGGATAAAAATTGAAATTCACAAAAAAGGCACACACGTCCGCGCGGCCGGACACTCATCGGGGGCCTGTGTGTTGGGGCGCCTTTCACATGCATAATACAGAAATACTCGGAAAACAGGGGCCCTTCTTCGAGGGCCGCGCGCCGGCTCGGCCCGGGTCCGAAATTCCACGAAGAAAAAAACCCTCGTCATCTCCGAGAATTTTATACACACTCCAAGGCTTTTCTTGACTGACTTGTGTGTTGTGTTTTTATGGGGGTGTGTGTGTGTGTGTGTGTGTGCGCTCTGCGCTCCTTGTTCCGAGTTGCAGCTATTTATTCCCTTGCTTCACTTACTAGCCGCAGCGTATTCCGAGAATCGGACAAACGAAGCTTTGTGATTCGTAGCGTGCGCGCGAGGGCGCACTGACATCGACATCAAAGTCGTGTGTGCTTTTAGGCTTTGCAATGGACGTTGGGCGAGAGGAGGAGATTTCGAACGCGTGTGCCGCTAATTCTAATCTCTACATCCACCACAAGCTCAATGCAACAGCCTGTAACTACTTACTCGCATGTCGCGGACGTCCCTATTGAGACTCAATTCGTCTAATGCGCTTTTCATAACTCAGCGGGCGAAGATTTCACTCAACCACTCGGCAATGTCCCAAGTCCCATCCCACTTCTTTCTCTTATTATTTACACAAAGCTTTAAGCGCTGCTCCGTGCCCCATTACAGCCTTTTACTTTCCGTGCTTTCTTCACGAGGCGCACGTGCGCAATTCTCGCGCACTTACGTAGGCCGCCGTCACTCTAACTCTTCACATGAGCGTTGTTTTATTCATCCGATGTGCCACTTTTCGAGATGCGCCGGCCCCAACTGCGCGTAATTTATTCCAAGTTTGTCCACGTGCTATTTCCTGCTGCGGCTGTTTTCCGCGCGTCATCAATGAATGGAGCCAGAGCTGAATGGGCGCCGCATTTTCAATGGCAGCGTTAATTATCACTCGCTTCCCGTGCAAGCCGTGCACCACAACAACAAGCAATTGCCGAACTGCTCAAATATTATTCCATTAATGAAATAACAAAAATACCATTTCATTTATAAATCGGATTGCGTTGGCTGTAGGCGTTCCAGCATTCCAGGTAGTGCTTACATTATTGATAGAATTGTTCCCGGGAATCTGACGAAAAACGATGCGCCAAGCGAACGAACAAAACGAAAATTGTCTTAGACGAATCCATTACGCAATGGTTCGTTAATTGCGCCGTGTTTAATTATCGGTTTTACGACCAAATAAGGCGTATGACACGGCGGCGTTGGTGGGCAAGAAGCGCCGCGCGGCATTAAAGAAAAGCAAACGAAAAGAAGCAGACTCGGAACTCCTCAGCGCGGATGTCGCAATTCGTCTCGACCTGTCGAAGTCTCAATTCTCAATCCGCCGAGTCTCGCGTGTGCGTTGTTGCTGTTTGCTTTTTTCATCAGCGCGCGCCGCGCGCTAATCGCTTACCGCGAACAGTGTACCAGTCTACACACACAATTATTGTCTTCCGAAACGTACACGTAATTAACAACAATTATTCAAACAACGTGCATTATCAATAAGGCATAACTTCGGTTCGCGGAACCGCGGCCCCCGCCCGAACGTACGACGACACAAAACTGTAAAGTAATTGCGTTCGCGGTAAAACTTAGCCCACCGCCGCGCCGCCATCATCATCATCATCATCATGCGGCCAGGCCCGCGCATCTGATCAAACAAAAGCAGCAACAATAGGCGCGCCTGCCGGCCTGCTATTTCCGCGTATTAATTATTGTTGCTGTCGCAACAGCGCACAGCTTCGGGCACGACTTCGTTGGAAGCGAGCTGATCGGGGCTAATCCCCGCACAGTTCGTGCTCGCTGATCTCAGGACATTAGAAAGCCGAAGGAAAGCTGGAGCCGTGAGCTGGCTTGAGGTGAGGGTTGATGAGCGCCAAGCACATTTCGTTCCCCCGGGCGTGCGACGAATAATGCCGTCCCGTTCCGGGAAGTCGCTGCTTATCGTCCGGCTTTTATTAATGATTTTATTGTTGATGGCGCGCGGGCACTCCACGGCCGGGGGGCTCGCTTCGCAGTCAGCCATCTGGCCTGGGCTTTTGGCCCTCCGGCAGAAATCTTTCGCTTCCACGAACGCACGGGGAACACATGCAACACGCATCTGAATTTCGGAAAACCGAGCGCGCGCGCCGCTTGTTTTTCTGTATGTTGGGTGTGTGTGTTGTTGTTCCGTTGCGTGTCATGCCATTGCCACGCCATGCCCTCGAATGCGTCGCACATGTGTGCGATGCCCGATGCCTGATGTGTGAAATGCACGTGGCGTGCGCGTTTTTATTGCACGCAGCGTGCGGCCGCGTGTGACGCGCTGATATTTTACGCAGAATTCGGGCGCAACGCGCCGGGGCGGATCTGCGTTTTGTATTTTCGGAATAATGCGCGATGCGCGTTGTTGAGGAGGGAGTTGCTGAATGTTTTGACTGCCGACGTCGCTGGCAGTGACGTCGACTGCAAGCGCAAACACGCCAATGTGCCAAATGTATTAATAGCTGCACGATCTACACCAGTAACGAAGTGATCTTTATTTCTCAATAGCAAAACAGCGCCAAATCATCTAGACCGTCATACCGTCTACGACATCCGCCCCAAATAACAACAACAACTTTCCAGTCCACGCTAATCAGAATACTTCCCTATTTTGGGAAACACAAGAGTCCATGATTGAACGTGATTTAACATGTCGCGACTTACCAGTTTCCGCGTAAATTTGATTTGCGGTTGAACATAATGAGGTCATGAGTAAACGCGCAGCAGAATGTGTGTCTCCAGCGATGCGTCCGCCATCGGCACCGCGAATCGCCTTCAGTTTCATTTCCATGTAATGCAAAATTCGTTTTGTGGCACGTCGCGAGGCGAGCGTGAAATTTTAATGTTAATAACTCAACAAACATGTGACAGAATTGTGGGGGGTGCGGAAAGGATCGAGACATGTCGAATGTTGTCAGCCGCATGCCATTATTTTGCTTCCTCGAATGCGTATGCAAAGTCGGTCTTGCGCCGATTTAGGAAGGCGCCGAACTTGGTGATCGCGGCCGATTCGACTTCCACGAACACGTCGTCGAAGTCGTCCAGCGCGCTACTGGGAACTGTAAACGACAAATTTTATAACGATATTTTTTACGAGGACCGCGCGGTGCGCCGCATTTGTGGGATCGCAAATTGATTTATTACCTTGCGGCACGACGCCGAAATCGTCGAAGATGTCCTCGCCCTCGTCGGCACGCACATATGTCCAGATTCGCAGGCACGCCAGCCGCTGGAGGATCTAGATACACAGCCGCAACGTTAATCAACCCAGCCAGCGAGGCGAAATGATATAGTGCTCACCTCCAGAATATAATAAATGTCGACAGGTTTTACGACGTTGAAACGCGCGCAGAGCCGATTGAATGTGATGCAGGGATAGCTCAAGCAGTGCGACAGGACGATGCTCATCCATTTCGATAGGACTTTCTCGTCGAGCGTGCCGTTGATGCGGATCCACGGGCTGATCCTGAGCCGATACCCTCCATGCGTTCTGTAACCAAGCCGGACACACCCTGTGTTTTCTGTTGAATCATAAAACGCCAGCGGCACGTACTTGTCATCCTCGGTCCTCGAGTAAATACTCCAATTATGGCAAAAGTTATGATGCACGAAGGAGTGGTTGCAAACGCCCGCCCGAATCACCAAACCTATATCAATAAGATGCCCCAGGATCTTGACATCCAATCCGGGAAACTCCATCTGAAACATAATCGCACAATGTGAAGCTGTAACCATCGGAAGCATTAACCGGCTTCTTGTACTTTTATTTCGTGGGAACTGGCGCCCAGCGTATTCTTATCATAAATGAAGTTAGCCAGTGCCGTGGCCTGTGGTTCCAAGTTGCGCGCAGTTTCGCTCGGCAGTCTGTTCGGAATTAACACATCGTTTAATGCTTTTCGCAGAATTTCCGCGCTGTCCTTCGTAATGGCCTCGTGCCAATTGTTAACGACGGCGTCGTCGCCCGTCAAGTGTTCGTCGAATCGTATGCGGCAGGTCGGATAACGCACGATGAAGTGCTCGTTGAGCTTCTCGAGGCGATCGTCGTCGTCGAGTTCGGGGAACAGGCCCTTCGTGAGCATGAATGCCATGTCCGAAATGCGCCAGGCCTTGTGGCGCCGGTCGGCTTTGCAATAATTCTCAATCCCAATCAGCGACGTTGTGCTCGTGGGTTCGTCGGGGTCTTCCTGCGAGTCCACGCCGCTGTCCGTGGTACCTGCTACAGTATCTATGGATGTGTCATGCGCATCCATTGTTGTAGTGGGTGAAATTTCAGAATTTGCGTGTTCTGGAGACGAGGACGGGGAGCGTTGCGAGTTGGTTTGTCCACTGACTGATTCCCGTGAGTCTGCTGTCGGGTCCGTGGAGGGTGGCTTGCCTTGCTGTTGAATGTAACTCTGTAACGTTGTCTCCATGTTCTTGATAGCTTCAGGATCGTACGATCCATCATCGGCTTCCTGCGATTTTTTCATCAACTCGGCGTAGCGCTGCGTTAGCTCTTTGATCAATTCGCTGAAGTCGTTCATGATTGGATTCAATGTGATAATCTCATCTGGCAAGTCAAACTCCCAATTGACTTTGTGAATAGTTTGAAACTCTCCTATTCCTAGTCCATGACCATGCTCGAATTTCTCGAAGCCGAGCCCTTTTGATTGGCAATATTCTAATCGTTGGAATATCGCCATGAAAAGATTATGCGCCTCGGTAAAGATACAATGTGGAAAGAGGGTAATCTGTTTAAACGTGTAATTAAAGGACAAATTGTAGGTGATTCCACTCATTAGAATAGTTCCCTCCTTTTCAGATTTTGCTCGCCGGCCAGCAATAAACTGATAATCACGCATGTTCACCACGACATTGCGCACCAGTGTCTCCGAAAACGACTGGTAGACATTGAGAAGCTGGAAACGCCACTGGTCATCATTTCCCTGCCCGCTAAGGGAGCTGTGGATAACCGATTGAATAGTGTCCTGCTGAATTTCGTCATCATTTATTGGATCTTTCCAAAAGTTGTCTTCCTTATCCGAAACCGCATCGAACTTTTCGATCAGTCCTGGCTTGAGATAGTCTTTCAGTGCCTCATTGACCGTGTGTGCGTCCGAATTGGGATTTAACTTGTAACGCTTCCAAGCGTACTGGGCTAAATAGAGGAACGCCATATTTAGATCTGTATCGCTGACAACTCGCCCCGAATTGCGTCGTATGTGGTTGCGAATTCTGGAGAAATGCTTCTCCGTATAGAAATCCGCGATCATCTTAATATTCCAACCGTCCTTCTGGTCCTCCAAACGCACCAGATTTCTGAGTTTAAATGCCCTTCGCCTGTAAGCAAGTGACGTTTTCTTGTTGCTCTGTGGCATCGCACGATGGATGAAATCCCGGATTGCCGAAGAAGAAACGGCACGATTTCTATTGAATGTTGTCAGATAATCATTGCATGCCATGCACACGAGGATAAGTTTGTCCTCTTCTTGGTCAAAGATTGCTCGGCATTTCCCCATCTTCTCCGTTATTCTCCTATCGATCTGATCCGCACGGAGGCGCAACTTTTTCATAGCTTTGCGGGGCTTCACCTTCCGCAAGATCACCTTCTTCTTAAGAGTGCGAGGTTGCGTCAGCCTGCTTTTCCTTATGCGACCAATGTTACCTGGATCACGTCTCTTCAGAACTTTGATTTTTGCACCTCTGCGATGTTGCTGCATCTCGCTAAGTTTCACTTGTTTCACCTGTTCCAAATGCTTCTTACGCACGCCGGTGATACATTGCTGATTGCTTGAATTGCTCTTCAAATGCCTCGAATACCAGTGCCAGTTTCTCGGCGAGTGCAGCCAGATTGCGCTATCGGTACAACACGCGCCTAAGCCGTCCCCAGGAAGGTAACCGATATCATTCTTCGCCGCACTTTCCACAGTTTGCGATTTGCGCGCGGCAATTAGGGGCGGCTTGCCGTGAACATATTCCAACTTGATGCTCTGTCCCACAACTGATACGCGATTGCCCAATTTGGTATTAATGGCATAGAAGTACATTTCACCCCAATACTTCTCGATATCAGATGCTGACTTGAACTCGTAGAACATTTTCCGATACTCCTTCGGTGTGACATGGTGATAACCACTTTCACTGCTAGTGGTGTCGTAAAAGACTCCCTTTGTATTGAGATAAATAAAGACTTGATCCTTCTCGTGCATCCGTTGGGGGCCAAATTGAATCAGGCCCATGTAGGACAAGTAACAGAACACTTCATGTATCGAAAAGATGTACTTGCGATATCCGTGCAGCGCGTCCTTTATGTGCGACGGCATGTTTTTCACCAATAAGTGTTTCCGAACGGGATGATTCAGAATGCTGGGCAGTTCGGGAATCACGTACGTGATATTAAATAGCTTTACGAAGAGGGACACAGGCAGACGCAGCAGAATATCCGAGATCAACGCCCAGCCGCTGGGCCAATTCTTGTGCTGCGGCAGCGGCGGGACGAACATGCGCCAACTGACCTCGCGCTGATACAAAGTACTCGCTTCCTGCATTACGGTGTCAATCGTGTCGACCCCGCAATGACAGAGGAGCACCTCGTGGGACTCCTCGCGCGTAAACGGCGTGCCTGTGTACTCCCGCATGACATAGAAGAGGAACTCATGCAACACTCTCATCTTTGTGATCTTCGGACTCAACCCATACGCCTTACCGATGAATCGATTGCATTTCATGCGTCGTCGAACTTTGGCCGGCGATTCGGGGTTATGCTCCTGCTGGTCGGTGATTTTCCGCTTCGCGTACATCGCGAAACTGTTCTTGAACTGATCGACTTCGCTTAGAACCAGCGTTTCCACGTCGGAGGTCGGCTCGGCGACAAGGTTCTTCGTGCGCACCACGTTCCGATGTCGCAGGATGATCTTGATGATAATGAATTCGCCATCCTTGACGAGCGTCGTGAAGATGCGCTGTAAACTCTTTCTGTCCGGGCGCGCGTTGTAGCCCTCGGCTTTCTCCGTCTGATGAATAATGGACGGCATTTTAATTAGGTCAATGAAGGTTTTGTGATTGTAGATGGTGTCCCGGATCAATTGGATGCGGGACTTTACACGCAGCGAGTTGCTGATCAGGGCCCGCGTTGATGTGAAGTCCTCGGGGCGCGACGACAAGACCAGCATCGTGTCGACGCTGTGTCTATCCGTGGAGATGGCGATCACACGCGGCTTGGGGCCCATAAACGGATCCATAAAGACGTTGTAGAAATTTGCCACGCACATTCGATCTTCGGCTGGTTCCTCGATCATCATCTCAACTTCCAACAGGCCACCACTCTCAGTGGCTAGTTTATCGCATAGCCGCGACTCCTGCTGTTCGAAGTGCTCTATAATTGCAGTTGTAACTTCCTTTGGCAGCGCGCCCTTCGCTGCATGCGTCCCCGGTTTTCCACTCATCACCGACTCGATTGAATCCATAGTCTCCACATGTTCATCGTCGGAGGAGGACAGAACATACTCCGCGTTGGCAGTAAGCTCATCTGTATAGAAATCAATCGATTTGGTTGTGAATTTAGTATTGAGGAGGCACTTGAACGGCCTAAATGATCTGAGTGTGCGCTGTGTATAGTGTCTGGTTGTTCGGCGAAGTTTGTGCGTTGTTCTATCGCAATTTGCAGCAGTAATATCATATTGACAGACTGGAAGAAAGGGTGCAATTGAATTTGACGCTTCGTCCTTTGGAGAATCCAGCATCGCGGAGAAGAACCCCTTTGTTTTTGAGCTCTCAGTAGCTATTTGCTGCGCCGGAGCCACCAAAGGACGAAGTTGCACCGGCTTAAAAGGGTGTTGATTTGCGAAATAAACATTCAAGTTGGCGTTGTCTTTCAATCGTCTGAGTGTCTGAATGGTGTAATATTCATTAAGGACGGGCGTTTCCATAGTTTCAGGCTCAGGCTTGACGTTGCACTTCAAAAAGTCAGCATCTATCTGGAGGACATTAGCAATAAAATCGTTGACGTCGTCGTCTACCTCCATAGACGCATCCTCCGCCGTCACCGTCGTGTTAACGGAATTTACATCGGCATTCTTGAACTCTGAAGCTATATAGAGAATATAATGCTGCCTCCGCGAGTCCTGCATATTGTGATCGACCAGTCCCAGATTGGTCAGATTCCTGATAATATTCCTAGTCGTGTGGTGATCACAATTGGACCGCGTGCTGACCGCCCGCAATGTGATGCCCTTCGCACCTGCCTGGCAGATTTCCTCATACACCCTGCGCATCGACATGATGCTATTCGGCGACTCGCCGTCCTCCTCGGAGTCCGACGACTCCTTCCCATCATCGTCCTTATCGTCCTTAAAAATTGAATTGATGTTTAGGTTTGGATTAAGTAGTTCGAACACTCGCACACCTTTCTCTGCATCCCTTGCTTTATGTTTCCACTCACTCACATTCGCACCGGGATACATTACCCTGTAAGGCACGATCACGTCCGTCTTCACAAACTGCCGAAAATCCATCGACTTGATGACCTTCGACAGCTGATACTTCTCCCATGTGCTCTTGCCGATCGCCCGCCGCAACTCCACATACTCCAGGCGACACGACGGCTTCTGCTTGATCAGCTTGATGATGAACTCAATAATCATCTGCTTCTTGGACTTCACCTCATTGTAGAAACGCTGAAGGTGGACTAAACCACCCACGGAGTAGCTGGTTTGCTTCTGCAGGAGGAAGCTCTGCTTCGTTAGCAACCGCAACTGCTGCAGCTGATTGCGATAGTAGAACAGTCTTTTCGGGTCCCTCGAGAGATCGGAAAGGGACCTCGGACCGGTGGTGGGAATTCCCTGCCGCCTCGTCCTACCGATCATCTCCAACATGTAAAAATGCACCGGGATGAGCGCCTCAAACACATCCAGTAGACGTGGATCAACAAACGAATCAATCAGCGCATTGGTGCGTAGGCGCTGAGAGGCCACTAGAACCATGGTGTTCCCAAACTCTTCCGCCTGTTTTAAACGATACCCCGAAATATGAATCTGATTGCGCGCCTTATACGTGGAGCAGGAACCGATCACATTATTCTCGACATCATTCACGGGGTCAAAGGGATATATCTCTTCGCCGAGATTAAAATCACCGGAGAGTCTCAACTTGCCCCGTGGTTTATCAAGTTGATAGAACAGTATTTCGTCATTGCGTTTTACATTGTTCCACACGAATTCCATCAGATTGCGTGAAATTGGTGGCGGGATAGACAAACACACAGCAAGGCGCTTCCAAAGCGCTTCCAATGTAATCCCCTCCAAGCCTTCAAGCGCAATCTCCTCGAAAGCGGCCGTAATTATGGGTTTACCGCCAGTGGTGCTGAAGTGTATGCTGCCCCAGGGAGGAGGCATGTTGTTTTCCTCCGATTCGTTGAAATCATCATCCTCAACATTTTTTGGCGTATCAGCGCTATCTTCGCTGGAATTTGTATCATCGTCATGTTCAGCAATGCATCGCATAGCATCATCAAATTCTGCTGGACCCGGTTCGGGAGGATCGAGTTTAGCGCGCTTGGATTTCGATTTACCTTTGCCTTTCTTAGGGCGGGCAACTTTGATAGAGCCCACATCCGTGAGGGATATGCGATGATTGGCGCTAGATGTTGGGGCATTGGAGGAACTCGCTGACGTAGCAGGACGTTGCGCGGAAGCCTTAGGTTTCCGCTTAGTTTTTGACGGCCTCGGCATAATTAACAACTAGAAGTTCAAAATCTGTAACAAAAAAAAAGAAAGCAATTTATTCCAGCGCTCCAACGGAAAACAAACATGGCGCAATTTGTTTGAACATGTACTACGTCCCGAACGGTAAGCAAGACAGATCTCGGAATACACTTATCGCGTCTTACTGTGCGGCCACGACCGCAAACTTCGACGTATTCAAATTAAATCGCACCATCGATTCGTGGATTCAATTTATAAATAGATTTCCGGGTATTCATATATCCGAGAAGAACGAAACCGGAGCGCGCGAGGGGAATATCATATAATGAAAAACGAATTTCCCATTCAGGGCAGTGGAGCGATGTGCCAGTTACCGGTGCTCATCATCGTGCCGTCAAGAAAATCGATGCTAATTTAACCTTTTTTTTATGCCAATATTACCACGACGCATCTATAACCAGCAGCAAGGGAAAATGCAAAAAAAAAAACATCCTTTGAGCTGCGAATAACGCGGGGCATTTCAATGAAACTAGGTCCGTCGGTCGTTTAATGAACGTACGCTGGACTGTGCGCCAATTGCGGATAAAACGGGAAAGGGTGCAGCGTGTCAAACGTACTAACGCAGCCCCTTCGCAAACAGTGCAGAGCAAATATCCTCGCTGCTCCGGCAAACCTATATTGCCAAAGTTGCAAAGTGACTAGCTCTGGAGGGTGGACTGATAATTATCCTTTCCAGGGGAACTGGAAGCAAACATTCGTCACAAAGTTTCGAAAAGCGCCACCATTGCGACTCCAAATCGCAGCCAGTGTTTAATTAGTTGTTTAAAAATGCAATAAAATCTTTCGTCGAACTTTTATTGTAATCAAAACGTGAAATTGCTGCTCACAAAAAAGACTGGTTGTAACGGTCAATGCGGCGAGCATTTTATTGCACAAATTCGCCGTAAACGCTGTTCGTGGAAGCAAAGCAATGCAATGAATATAATTTCCTGCGTTGCGACATTTTTCTCATTATTTGCCATTCTTTCAAAGCTTTGACAATACAAGGCAAGACGTAGTAAACGTGGACACGTTGCTTCCAACGGTATGTTATGTAAATGCAGCGTAACCTGCTATGGACAGTCGTGGATGCGTGCACTGCTCTTGGTGCAAATTTGGCTCAGTAGGTCAGCGAAGAAAATTGTTTTTTATGGGTCAGATGTTCCGCCTGCAAACAATGTGATACGGCACGATTTTTGGCAAAACAAATTCATTCGAAAAAGGCGCATTCTTCATAAACATGACAATCACAATGACCAAGAAGATGAATAATTTGCACCTCGCAGAAATGCCAACCAACATTCCAGGCGTATTTCTAGGCGTGTTCCGTGTGTTTAGCATTCTTTCGTGCATACCAATTGATAAGAATTAATCACATCGCTATACTAGCATGACAGGTATTTGCAGCGAGTTATCGTTGGAGATTCATAGAATACTCACTATAATTACGATAACTTTTTTTCGGTGCGCGGCATTATCTATTCTTGGTAAATTAACAAACGCTGACTATACGTACACGATAATTAATTAAGGATAGCGCGCACTTTCCGTGAAAACGGCGAATACGATGATTAGGAAATGTCAAATTCAGCGCATTATCGGAAGACGGTTAGCTGGTTTCGTTAGCAAGATGTAGGCTTGATAATTAATCATAAACCGGATGTTGATACACAGATAAGGCCAGCGTTACGTAAATTTCGATTTCTTGGAAGCGTGCGGTTGGCAAAGGCATCGATCCAACTAACCTGAATTTTCACAGTTTATGGTTTAGGTGCACAAAGTAGAAATAAATATTGATATATTACCACACTGGAAAAGAGGACACAAATTAGGATCCTGTGCTATACCATTTAGCTTTGAGAAAAATTGCAAAACATTAGGGTACATTTCAGACACTTGGGCACTTCCCTTGCTTTTAGTGAGTTTCACTGGGCTATACTAAAAAAAGGGCGCCTCTTTAGCTACCAGAATCCTGCAAGAAATTTAGAACAAGACTGCGTTCTAGTGTTTTCCAAATAGTCCCAAAGTTTCAGTTAGTATTCCAATATAGAAAAAGAGGGCATAATGCACCACGTATTCGTATTGTGAGAGAATAGTCCTATTGAACAATAAACAATTTGCCATCTTTGTACACGTCCGGCGTAGATTGAGCCAGACGATATATACGTCAGGAGTCTTTTAGGAGTAATATAGGTAGATACGTGGAGTTGAGCAACACGTGTGAATCGGACTTTTTCATGGAATTATGATAGCTGGAAAAAGTAGAGACGACGCCGCCAACAACGCCGCCGTTGATACCGAGTCTAACGACCGCCATAATCAACACGCAATTCCTGGGAATGCCAATAAGCCCGTGAAAAAATCACAGCGTCTTTGTTTACCGATATCCACGTGCCGCGTCGTTATCCTCCCGGCTTTCCACGAATTTTCACGCGCCGCGGCGATATGCGCCGAACGCGCGCGTCTAGGACGCCAGGAGGGGCCGCCGGAACGGGCCCCGAGTGGGTGTGTATTTTTAACAGGTGGTTATTTCAGCGGGCAGCCTTACCGCCGTCGCGCGCATTAATAATATAGTATCGATTCCGTTGCCTCCACTCCAAGTGAAAACATTTTCAGACGTATTGTTTCAACCTCAGTTTCAGTGTCAACCTCAGCCTCAGACGCCAGACCACAAGCTTCAGCAACTGCAACTAGTTGTTTACTTCCACCCCCACATGATGCGCTAATAATTGTTGTTTGCCGAGAAGCTGAATGGAGCGCCTTTTGGCTGGCGCCTAAATTCCAAGTATTACATTGAAATTACCGTACACCGTATGTCGCACACACACACACAGCCACACACACGCGCGCCGATGGGAAAGAGCGCACCGAAAATACACATGGTAATTAACCCAATTGTATTCGGCGCACGGCGCGCTTTCAAAGACGTAGCAGAGACGAACGACTATGCAAACAAACACATGGCGGCGGCGGCGACGGCGGCGACGGCGGCAGCGACCACGGCGCGTCAGCCCGCGGCGAGTGAGAAATTTGTAAACACCGCCACCGCGCAAAGAGATTCCGAGACCGCGCATACTGGAAACAAATAAACATTGTCACACGATATATAACTCAATTGGACGTTCCATCCAGTAGAAGCAAACAGAATAAGAAAAAATTGGAGCACTAATGGACTACCGAGAATCACGTCTACGTTTATTGTATATATGGATTATTTATTCCAGGACGTCTATATTTGGCGCCTTCCACTTATTCGATTAATTATTTATTTAGCTTCGATTCCAGCTAGTAGTTTTCAACGCGGATTAGTTAATAAACAGGCGTGTGCGATCATTTCGGAAAACTACGCACTGCGGCTGTACATATGCGCAGATAAGATTCGCGAAATTATTTAACACAGATTGGATATGATTGACGAGTACCAGTTTAAAAATCAAAATCATAAGAAACTGTTCGGAGCGGACTCGGCACTTATAAGAATTCATTAAAGAGACATGAGACTCGAGTATACTTATCAAGAAACATCAAGCTAAGTTGATTTCCTTTGTCCCGCTTCAGGTCATGGTAACGTCCTGCGACAACTTTACAATGGCACGTGTATAGGGTTGTAGTTCTAGTAAGTACCTCGTCAGAATGTAACAATTTATATTCCTATGATATTGATATACTGTCATGTTATTTTTTGAAAATGCAGGTTTATTACATAAAGTTGAATTTAATTTCATTTCATTCCGCAGCATGAAAATAACATGAAAGTCCAGGACAAGAAACAATAAACGCGTGCATTATTAAATTAGTTCCCGAATTCAATATAACCAAAGCTTTAATTTTATATAGTGAACAATGTGATTGATCAACGTAATTCTCAGTAATCACTGATCGTTAAGTTAATAAATAGTTTCGTCTCTCGCAGTTTCACAAGCAACAAGAACTTCATATGGAGCGCAATTTCAAATGCTGATTGATAACGCTCCTTTTGAACAAATGATAGTGGTAGTTAGGGGTTAGAGACGTCAAAAAAGCAGGAAGTTACTCTGAATACTGTCAGGGTAGTCTAATCCGGGTGTGGCATTATAGCGCGCCGGACTTAGCGGAACATTTCGGCCGTTTCTAGGGGTTTGGGTGGGTCGATGGGTGAGGTGAATCGATGCGCGTTCTAGTTACTCGCGCTCGTAAGTGAGGTGAGGTAAATTTAGTTGGAAGTGAGTCAGAGTCACATCACACCAATGCGCGCCCGTTTAATTTTACCGCCGAAGAAATTATATAGTTCCATATAAAAATGAATATCTGCGGTATTTATAGACGATGCGTAATGTCTTTTCACCTGGCCTGCGTTGGCGCAAGACGACGTTAAAAACACACGCCGCGCGCATACAAATTGCCGCCGGCTCCGCGAAGTCATATTTGCTGCTGCTACATCCATGCATACAACGCATTTCAGCCAAGCGTGGCTATTATCGACGCGATTTTCGCAATGTTGTCGTCCGGAATTCTCGCTAATGCAGTAAACCACAATTTCGCCGGAAAATAATGCGATTTACAAGCTGCATTGTTGAACTATACTTGGTTAAGCGGAATTTTGGATATTTAATTGGGTAACATTTCCTTGATTTTCAGCCGAATTGATGAACAATGTAAATATTGTGAATCCAATGAATCTGTGATACTAACGTAACTTCGCGAATTCAAATTAATCCGCGCTTCGGGGGAGAGGGCATTATTTCATGTTAACGCGATATTTGAGAAGCTGTAAACGTAATGAAGCATGAAATGAACCCAACAATTACCGGGGAGGAATTTATGGTGGAAATCTAAGGCGGCGAATTCGCGGGATCATGTCTCAACGCTTGAGCAATGTGTAATCGTTGATATCACCGACTTATACGAAATGTAACTGATGCATATACGATTTACACCGAAGTGTACAACTCCAGGAACACTCGATATAGGTAAGTAGGTACACAGTAATCGGACAACATGTCTGGCGTTATCAGTTAGCTGAAAAATGTTTCACTGGCTGCAGGAAAAGCAGCAGTTGGCTGGAATTCTGCGATTTTGAAATTCGAGGAGGTTGTTGCGCAAGACTTTGATTCGGGCGTTCACGTCTCATGAATAGAAATCGATGTCTTGTGTCAGCGAGCGTGAAAGACGGTGCATTTTTGATGAATGCGCTACTCACTCGAGGCGCTGGCGGTGGAAGCATCCCCCTTTTAGTGGTAACCGTTTACAGTCGCAATAAAATCGAAATGTTGCGGTCGCTGCTTCTGTGCGACGTGGCGGCCGTGCCGAACGCCGAATGTTTGCGAAACTGTAAACCACTAAAAGTGCTTTCTGAAAATCGCGCGGCGCGACATTTTCGCAAGAACTACTTTGCGCATTGCGCTCGGGCGCATTACCAGCGCGGAGGTAACCGAGCGTGCCCCCTTGCGCTGTTGACACAAGCTCGTGGAAACGTTTACGGGCCGTGCGACGCGCCGACGCGGCGTTGCGCGAAACCTATTAGCGCAGCTGGGGAGGCGCTCTTCCCGCGAAGAGCGGCGGCGGCGCGGCGTGGACGTGGTGTTAGCGGCAGTCACGCATGATGGCGGGCCGATGGACGGCGATCGAGAAGAGAAGCAGAAAAAGAGATGCGCTTGACTTACATAATGTTTGCGGCGGCGTGCACGCTCGGCGGAATCCGCTGGAGCTGGAGCTGGAGAACGGCTCACGCGCGCCCGAGTGCAGAGGTGCGGGGCGGGACTGGGACTGTGGACTGCACACCGCGAGCGGCAGATGCTGGCGGAGGGCATGCGGTGGTACTGGTACCCAATACCCGGTATCGCGGGTACCAGCGCCAGTCGACTACCAAGAATCGCGCCGCGAAGGAAACGACCACCTCAAACAGATGGCCCCATCAAAAATTCACGTTTCTAAATATTTTTGGGGCCATAAAAAACAAACATGGACATCATTGGTATATCTTGTATTTGCAAATGTTAATGAAATCGTTCAATGTCTCCACTATCATACCTATTATATACTGTCAGTACATGATTAATCAATCCTCCCAGGTTCTTTTTTAAAATTGGGAATACCAGATATAATTCGACGAATCCCAATCTCCCCAACTACTGAAATTTCCAACGAAAACGCTTTTATTATCTAAAATCTATACAAACGAAGCACTCATAGCATTGTGTGAGATATGCACGCGGGAGTACTGCCTCGCCGTGTACCATTATTTAGATTTCAGATAAAATGTGAATCAAATAAACCGTGATCGAAATAAAAACAATCAGCGTGCGGGATAATAAATTACGAGGAACGGCTCATCCACTTTCAGCACAATGTACTTAATACCAAACCGGCCGAAAAAGCTCATTCACGCAAATTCCGCGAATTTCAGATCCTATTGATGAAATGAATGGTACGTACCGCAAAACAATACCGATTAATCCGATTACCGAACTCACTCGAAATCAAATGAAATTCGTGCGCTAATGAGAGATCCATTTATATTTTATTTATATTTTCCGCTGAAGGACACCGAGATGCCATATAACAAATCAGTCACGCTTTGTTGCCTCGAAACAATAGGGGAAATCGTTTGTTGTCCCAAAAGCGAAAAAACGCGTAATTAAAAACGAACTACTCGGAATCAGTATACCGGATGATATCACGTTGATTCGATTTTTATTGCAATTACCCTACCGCACACCGGACCGATTACAATTGATAATTTTGGACAATTTCTATTTATAGAATCACCTATACACTTGATGCACTTGAAGATGAGTTGACGCTTTGCTTCTATTGAATTTTGCGGGTTTTTTTTCGTTTTTCTTCCTAATTTTTAGAAGTCATGGTGAAGTGACCGTCTTGTTGGTTTGCTGCATGAATCATCCTGTATTTGGGCGTAAAGAAAAAAAAAACAAACGAAGGCAAGACACGGTTGTCATACATTAGGCGTTATGCAGATAGTTATGGCATAACGAGAAGCTCTTTAGTCATGCACGGTTAATTTGCTTCTTTTTACTTTTCCTCGGAAAGGCTAAACAACGGACACGGGCCTTTGAAATTTTCTGAAATGCTCGGTTTGTTTCTGTTGAAATTCCTGACCAGAATGCTGCACCACGGCCTGCACGCTCGGCCGCGTGGACTTTGGGCTTCACCTTGGGTACGAGAAGTCAAAACGACGTCCAAAACATAAATTACTAATAAGAATTTGGACGAATTGGAGACTTTGGGGGATAGCAATTTGGAGCGGCGACATGGCACGCAATGAGCGTCTCGGCGTAATGTTTGCTCTTCGGGTGCAATTATGCGCGTGCGTGTGTGTTTGGGGGGGCGCTTGCGGGCATGTGTATCTATCTATTTGTAATTGCGCGAGGTGGCTTGCTGTAATTGCGGCGCGATGCGGCGTTCTTTCGACTCGGCACCTTCCGCGAAGCGTGAGCCTTCTCTGAGCCTCGCGCGCGATGCGCCTTACATCCATGCCGATGACTCGGGAGGCAACTTGGGCTCGGGAGTTTTGTGAAAAATGGTCAAGTTTAAGTGGAGTGGCGGGATGATGCGAAATTCTGAAGAATTCAAACATGTTTCAAACAATTTCACTTCGAGTAACATGCGATATGGATATGCTGATTGGAGAAGGTTGTGGGTTGTAGGTCGTAGGCAATGCTGCGGAGCTGAGGAGCCGTGCCAGCGAGCAGAGCCGAGACCCCGGTCCGTCTTTGGAAGCTTAGCTTTTAGCGAGAAGTGAAAACACGTTCCGGTTGTTTCTCGGAACGACTGCGGTCTGATGCTCTGATGGCGCACACGATTTGGATACGCGCGGCGCGCGGTGAGCCCCCGATCAGAAAGCGGACACATAATACTCAGCGCTGCGCTGAGCTGAGCGCTCCTCGGATATGGCCGCGACGGCGGTACGCAGAAGCGCGAGCGGCGCGACTCCGCGCACTCGTCGCGAAGGCCCCGAAAGCGGCCCGAGTCCCACACCACGGCGCGCCCCCCTCGCCACGCTCGCACCGCCGCTCCCACGCCTCGCATGCGCGCCATCCATGCCGGTACAGAGTGCAGTGCGCACGTTGTCATATCGAGCCGAATTCCGAATTCCATCTGAACAGCGCCCGAATGATACGCATTGGAAAATTCGCCCACCACCCCCCCACCCCCCGCACAATTCGCAACAAAGGCCCCTTTGTGGCGGTGGGCTGCACACGCACCCGGCGTCAGCAGTGCGTCTCTGTCTCGCCCCCAACCCTTGAGAATGTGCCCTCTTGTACGGCAGAGGGACTCAAGGCAGGTAGCAATCGCCGAAACGGTAGCCCCCGGCGCGGCGTGCGCGCTCCGCTCCGGCCTGGCAACCTCGCGCGCGCACTTTTAGCTCCGCGCGCCGACCGCTGGCATCACGCACCTAAGCAGTAACCTCGCACGAAACAAACTTCATTCGCAGCGCGCCCGTCGTAGTGCGCGGTCGTGCGGTGGTCTCTTGAGAGTTCACGGGCAATCGCCGCTAACAAAACTTTCAAAGTGCGCGCTTTATTGCAATTCAGCGCCAAACACTTTCAAACCCAGTTAAGTACCAATAAATCTTGGAAAGCACCGATTTATCGACCGAAACAAGAAACCGCGCGAAGTTTGTATTTTAAATCCGAGCGTTTACTTGAACTGAACTTTATATTACATCGTGGAGTGCGTGAAACTTCCCACAGGCGAAGAACGAAAGAAAGGAAGCGGATTATTATAAATAGAACCACGCTCCGAGACGAGGGACGAACTTCTTCAGCGTGTACCCCAAGCAGAGAGACGAAAAGTGCGTGTGCATCGTATCAAAACACTGAACTGACGAAACATGTGCTACTATAAACCTGTAAAGTGAAGCTCTCTTTCACATACCCATTGAAGTCGCACGGCGCGGAATTCTTCTTCTCTAGTCCAAGGAATTCCACCTCCAGCACGTTGCACGCGTGTGTATCATCATCATCATCCGTGTCTCGCAACAGCGTGAATATTGATATCTCCGATCACGACTTTGGATTAACATTGAACGATTCCACTGATCGTGTGTATGTGTTTGAACTGTGTCTGTGCGCGCGCCAGGGAATACCACGAAGCCGCCTAATAATAACCGGCGACGGTTTTTGAATACGTGGAACAATAAAAAATTAAATTCCTAGGAGCTGCACACGGCTGGATGTTCCAACTTGATGTCCACGTTTCCGATTTATAGGTAGGTATTTCCTGCCGTGTCCCGTGTCCCGTGCGCCGTAATGAGTTCGTGTATATCGCCACAAGCAATGCCCTTGCCTCGCCGATGATCAATAGCTGATTGAAATTGCAGCCGAGAGACGCGCCGGTCATTATCTCTCGGCCTCCAATTTGCCTTGTTCTTGGTAGCGGCAGTAGCTGTGCAAGATCAATTATTTAAATGCGCTTTTCATTCACTGCCATTGGGCCAAATGATACGATACTCGCACCTCTTAATTAACTTGCTTCTATTTAATTAATTACGCCACATGGCTCTGGCTAATGCATGTGAATTGAGTGTTATACTTACTAATGCACGTGGTAACACACCTCACAGTCATTTTCAAATCTCTCTGAATGTCATGCATGCAAATGGTGCGATGTAATTTGAATGGATTGCGATTAACAGTGTGAAAAGTGCAGTGAATTATTTGCGATTGCTAGCCACGTGCCGCGCACGTCAATTACCCAGGCTACTGGTTATTAAAGGCGCAATAACGCGTATTAAACGCGGCCATACAATGAGATAGCGCCGCGCGTTGTAGCGAGCGTGTTCGTGGAAATTGAGCGGTTCGTGGAAAATTGCGCAAAAAGTCGGGCTCTGGCGGCGGCGCCGTACAAACGTTATTTTTAATACTCTCCCCGCTCGGGTCGTCGGGCGCGAAATGCGACATTGCACGTTCCAGCATTCTCGGGCCCAAGATTGAATTAACGCGGTAATTCAGCTACTTAAGTCTGCTAATTGTACTGGCTGCGCATGTAAATAACGTAGCAATCTGGAAATCTCGAATGCAATCGGGTGCCTCGTTCGTGGAAGCCGCCGTCATAAAGTCGCGACGCGCGTGGATTCGCCGAACGGCGAGGAACAGCTGACTGCGCTGTCGCGCGCGTACGGGCGGCGATGATGCATCGGAAAGGCAATGATAATCAGCCGGCGGGGGGCGACCGGTGATACCAGTGGCGTGGCGGGCAATGAATGAACCATTCATATAGGTACAATCGATTGCTCACGCATCCGCTTCTGACAACCGGCGCCACACCTCATCGCACAAGCGGTGGGAAGTGTGATAATGCATCCCGCGCCGAGATGTGATCTGTGATCGGCTCTCTTGCTTCCGTTGATGGCTGGGCGATAATGATCGCGATCGCGAGAAAATGCGAAATCCGTTCCGCGAATTCGCGGCGATTATTATTAAGCGCACATATTTTTCCCTCGCCGCATGCGGCCATGCATGCACGTCCGCAGAAACGGGCCCAATTCCGAGAGGTCGATTATGTTCCATGTTCTGTCTCTTGGCGCTCGGGCCGCTCGGTATCTTTGCGAGAGCACACACGCCGCGCGCGCCGTTTACGAGGAACACTGCTCTCGCGGTCCAGCGCGCAGAAAGAGAGAGGAGGTGTGTGGCTTTTTTTTTTGTAAAGTCGAGGCCGGTTCGCCGGCTGCTGGCTGCTGCGAAACGTATCGCCGTGTGTCGAGAGTTCCGCGAAAGTGCGCCAATCGCTCTTCCTGGAAGGCCTTTCCACTCGCCTCGCTCGCCTCCTGCAGCCGCCCGGCGTTGCAACCGAGGCGATCGAGCGCCTCGTCGTAAAAAGTGCCGAAGCGCCCGAGATACACAATCCGCCGGCGAAACTTTAGCCTAGGTATCTGGGAGGGTGCAGCCGCCTTTTGTACGCGTGGTGTGAATGCACTATTATAAGAATAACTTTGTTACGAGAATCCCTCCGGATATCTGCCTGCTTTTAAAATAGACGACCCGGTGTTGAGGAAAGTTTGAAAGGGCTTGAAAAGTGCGAGAATCACCTGCAATACGCAGAGATAAAGCACCCAAGGCACCGCGCGGCGCGGAGGAAGAAAAGAGCCACGAACGCTTTTCGAAGAATCGGTTATTTTCGAAATTTGCAGAATGTCTGTTTACGCGCCGAACACACGCTCATTTTTGTTTCGCCAAACTTTCTATGAAGTCATTATTTATACACTCAAGGTCGATGTAATCGCGTGTTAATTTCTGTATTTTCGAGGCGCGCAACTCGCGACTGGCCGGGGAAGAATGCGCGGCTTTTTAAAGTTTCCGTTTATGTTTTGAGACCAATAAAGGTATTATTGATCTGTAGCGTCTCGTGGCCGCAAATTTCGTGTCAGGTAACGGTACTGTTTCGTCGGGCGCGTTTTGTCGAATCGAGGTCGGCTGTGCCGCGCAATGCCGTCACTTTCGCCAATTATGCGGCGCATCCGAGGGCCACTTGCGTCACTTTTCTCGCGGTGGCGAGATAATTTCTGACGGTACCGCTGGTATCAATCGCAGGCGCTTCATGACACCGATAACGAGGAGCGGACCCGCGCGAGCCGATGTTTCTAAATAAATCGCCTTGGCATTGAGGAGGCAGTGAAGCAATGCAACGGCTAAGGACGTAAATCATATTTGTGTGCAAAACACTACTCAATGCGATTTATGTATCTAGTCACATACAAACAATGTTCTAACGCAAACCCTTTTCTTGTTGTAGATTCAAGCATAACACCTGGAATGGCACGTGCATGCAATGCTATGCCGTAAGACGAATAATACTGTGTGCCCGAAATGCCAGCACCACTTCCTTCCGCTATCATCATGGTTGCGGCGCGGCCGACAGGCCATGAGCGGCGGCAGGGTACAAGCGCCTACCAATCAGCCTCCACCGGATCCAGCACCTATGCTGCAACAGCCGCAAACGGCGCAGGCAGTGCCGGTGCTTCACGTACACCACCATCATCACCTCCACATGCCCGCCCCGCCGCCGCCGCGTGTCATTCATCTCGCTCCGCCGCCCGTCAGGCCGATGGGCCCGCCGCCTATGGTGCACGTCGCGGTTGCGGGCCCCGACCTGCCGACGTCCGATACCGTTCGGGATCTTCGCCGCTCCGGCTGGTACTACGAGAACATCAGCTACGAGGAGAGCCAGAACCTGCTCAAGGATAAGCAGCTGGGCACGTTCATCGTGCGCGACAGCTCCGACCCGCGCTTCCTCTACTCGCTGAGCGTGCAGACGGAGCGCGGGCCCACCTCCGTGCGCATCCACTACGCGAACGCGCGGTTCCAGCTGGACGCGCAGCAGCACATGCACGCGACTATGCCGTCGTTCCCGACCGTCATCGAGCTGGTGGAGCACTACATGGGGAAGTCGCAACAAACCCACACCACGCACGTGTGGGTGGACCCCAAGGGGAACATGTACTCCGCGATCTCTATCACGCAGCCGCTGGTCAAGAACAGCCAGAACCCGGCGACCCTCAAGCATCTCGCGCGGATGGCGGTCAACGGCGCCGTCAAGCGGAGCCGCACCCCTATCAACGTGGTGACGATAGGGCAGCTCGGATTGCCGCCGAGTGTTAGTCAATACCTCACTGAATATCCGTATTCGATCTGAAGAACTTCCCAGCATTCAGACGTTAACCAAAGATAAATTGTATCATTAAACGAATTTAATATTATATCAAACCCGCCGCGCCGCGGAGTACCTATACATACTCCACGCCCACAACGAAATTGAACGTTCTAACTCTGCGAATGCGCGTTTAGCGATGACACTGATCACACAGAAGATTTGGGTGGCAGGAACACAGTATTCTTCATCATTATCACGACCACCATCATTGTATTGCTGTTTCGCTGTTTATGTGTACCCAGGCCAACACAAGCAAAGCAAGAAAACTCAAGAACAATGCATTATCATCTGGAAGTTGGCGTTGGATATTATAATCAACTACATTTTCATGAGTGTAAAACAACTGCGTTTTTGATGACACTGAAGACACAGGGAATTTGGGTGGAAGGGGTCCACCAAATGGAAACCTGGTATTCTACAGTATCATCACGACCGTCATCGTTGCATTGCTATTTTGCTGTTTAAATGTAAACTACCTTGGAATGCAAGCCTACATGTGCAAAGCAAGAACACTCAAGAACGACGCATTATCAACTGGAAGTTGGCGTTGGATAGAGCACTGATCAACACTGAAGACACGGGAAATTTGAGTGGCTGGGGAACGCAGTATTCTTCAGCATAATCATGACTGTCATCATTACATTGCTATTTCGATGTTTATATGTAAACTACCTAAGATCACAGGCATATGCAAGAAAACTCAAGAAGGTCGCATTTTCATCTGGATGATAATAAGTTGGCAGTTAAATAGAATAATTAATTGTATGTATATAATGTGTGTAAATGAATTGCGTTGAGTGATAACACTGATGGCATAGGACAGGGATACTCAAACTTATATCATCGGCGATCGACTAGAAGTCCATTAGGGAGGTAAGAGATCGACTAGGTTCAAAATATGAATGTGTCTAAATATTAAATGAGTCAGAAGGTGGTCAGAAATATTTAAAATATAATGTAAGAGATCGACTTGAAACCATCTCGCGATCGCCAGTTTGAGCAGCCCTGGCATAGAACATTAGGGCGCGCAGAGGGAACACAGTATTCTTCATCATTATCACGATCATCATCATTGCATTGCTATTTCGCTGTTTATATGTGAACTACCTAAGAACGCAGGCCAACCTACACATGCAAGACAAGAGAACTCGAGAACGGCGCATTTTCACCTAAATGAAAATAAGTTGGCAGTTAGATAGAATAATCAATTGTATGTACATAATGAGTGTAAATGATCGCTAGGTCATAGAGGCACCAGGTGTTGACATCTATGCCTCGCATCAGCACACACCTCACACCGATTCACTTGTACTCACTTATTTATTTATTAGCATTCATTTCTCATGTTACACACATTGTTACGTTTACTTTCATGTTTGCGCCGCTGCGAATGTAACATAAGTTCCGGCCGCAATACGAACAAAACTGAAAAATCCATTATTCATTTTTGACATCACAGTCTTTAATCTTTTTTAAATTTCCATCGACACACGTCCGAGACACTCTCTATGTTGTTATGTTCGTTTTTGGGAAATCCTACGATTTCTATGATTGTCGTAATACCATACCATCAGCAACAAATGAAATATCAAACCATGAAAATGTTAAATGTGTAAATATGAATGTATTATAAACAAACAAACTCAATGTACTATTAAATGTAAGTAGATAATTGTATTTATTATTATATTAAAAGAAGAAACAAACAAACCAACACGATTTTATGAGGATGTTCAAGTAAATTATTTATTTATTATGTTGATATTTGGTTTTCTTTTTTTGTTACCTTCGAAAAAATAAACAGTTTAGATAGATGGGGATAATAGGAGTTCGTTAGTACTGTACCACTGCAATATTTGGTGAGAATTCCAGAATGTATTTTCAAGAAGAAATATCTGGTGACCGAGCGGGAGCGCTCTTTCAAGTTTTGCTCCAGGAGGTATTCGATTTATTTCTTATTTATGCCATTGAAAACCAGCATTCCCAATGACTGGGGAAGTGCGGAAAATGGTTTTGATCCTTATACACTGTCAGTAAAAGTATTAAACCTGAAAATATCAGAATGATCTTCAAACATCAAAAATAGGGATCATTTCTTTTAGGTTCTAGAACGACCTCTTACTTATTCATATAGTCGTTATAAAATTAGTATGGATACTTATCCACTTACTAGAGTACTTACTAGAGTACTTACTAGAGCTCTAAATATGCGTCAAAATGGGTCAGATCCAATGTTGTTCGTGCTTTGGTTTAAATTTCTCCATTGAAAAGCAGCATTTCCAATGACTGAATTATATATGATGACGTGCGCCATGCCCTTGCAGTCGTCATTACGCAGCATGTATTTTCTTGATTGCAAGTTCAAGTCGACTCGCCGATTACTTTCATCATTGAGCCGATTGAACGAGCTTATATTCAGACCATTGAATTGGAAAATTTTCTGTTGCAATTTTCACATTAAACAGACAAATTACTTTTCCGTTCGACGGAGCTACTTCCACTCGACATGAGCCGCGAGGCCCTCGAGTTTGCATGCCGTCGAGATGTCCCTTTTGGGGACATTGTCATCGCTGCGTGCGCTGTTTCATTATCGCTCCTATGTTTCAACAATATACGAATTAATATTGTTAATAACGCTCGCGTTTAATGCGATTTCGCTGGAAGCGCACGTTCCATAAAATGACGCTGAGTACCGCTTCGCGCTCCACACACGTAATCGCTGATTTGCGAAGCAAAAGCTAACAACGGTTTAAAATTAATTCACAAGAACTAATTATAATGCGCTGCCGGGATGTTCATGATAACTATTGACGGACGACTATTCAACCCATTGCGCAATCAACAGTTTCCATGCATGTGTGCAGCTTTAATTGAAAAATTACAGTGAGCAAAGCGACAGAAAAATGCTTGCATGATTGTGTCGCACTAGATTAAAAAGACCAAAAATTAATTTAAAAAAATATATATAACAAAGTATTTCTTTGCATTTGATTTTCGGATTATATCCAGTAATCTTTCGCATGAAAGTTGATACATGCGCTATCGAATATTCCTGCTCTTCTACTCTTCGTTCTATTCTACTCCAGATCAATTCTCTTCGCATCAAAACTATTGTCATTACGTCATCTGCGCTGTGCGCGAGTGTACATAATGCAAATGAGACACTCCTCCGCGCATCCGAGTGCAGAATGCAGACAGCACTTGTGTTCGCGAAATAGCGTATTCCGCCGCGCGCGCTTTGTTATTTTTTCCTGCTACCGTTTATTATGCGTCGTCGCTCGACAGGAGTCTTTGTGCGTTTTCCACAGGCGGCATTACGATTTGATTTATCGATTATCGACCGGCCGACGAAAGGTCAGGAGCATGCAGCATGTGCGGGGGGAGATCTACTTGAGGCTCAAATTCAGGGACATTTGCATTCCGATAGCAATTCTAACATTTCATGATCTCATAAATATATTACGGTGCATGAAGGGGTGCACACGCGTTGAGGGGTACCTGCTACGGGTGCGGCTGGTGACGCGCCGCGCCACTTGTGATTACAGCCCTGTCAGAGAGAATGTGTGCAGCGGATCTGCAGCCACGTCTGGAATCGGCATTCCCGAATATTCATTGTGCTCATTAGTTGTTAATTAGATTACCGCAGTATTGTGTAAGGACTTATTATAATTACTGTAAACAATCGGTGCACTATTGTTAATTGCTCGGTGTGGTGGTTGGGAGGACGAGTAAGGCGGAATAAAGGACATTTCCACCTAACAAATATTTGAATTTTGAACACACATGCCTGCAAACGTTTGCAGTCAATGGAACTTCGCATATGTATTCATTTGTATGAAGTGAAAGGTAAAATAAAAATATCGCACCGAGGGACAGAAGAAATTCTGTGAAGTTCGAAAAGTCTGCATCCTGACAGCGCCTACAAAACGGAAAACAAACATATTTAGCAGCAGTTTAAGGCAACAAATGCGATGCTGTATTATTAGCTGTGGTAAAAAATCCACGCGAGGACTAATTGCAATCACGCATGCGTGCGTGCTACACGTGGCGCTCTCTCATGATCGTAGCGCCGCGATTACCGCTGCTAATCTCCAATAATTATAACGTAATCGCGGGTTTCTAAGATTCCTAGAATGCTCGCGGGCCGATGATTGGCCTGAAATACGGTCAATCATAACTCATTACAGCGCTTCAAACTGCTGCGGGTGGCGACATGTCGAGGTACGCCGCCGCATGACACCGATTTCTATAATCACTCGACGTATGTTTCAATTACACACACGATTTCGTATTAACTTCGCCGAATCGGCGGCTAATTTTAGCCCTGCCGAACGGTTTTATTGAATGCAGGCAAACGGAGTTCAGTGCATTTATGTGCTTTGGAGTTTCACGCAGCGCGCGTAACAGCGTTCCGTGAACTGGACTCATTATTCGGCATCGCAAGACGATGCGATGAGGATCACACGTGACAACCACGCGAGCAACTTGCAGGAGAAGTACATTGCGCTTACGTGCGGTAATCAATTGCCATTTCGCGCTGCTAGATCTGCGCTTTTTCTTCGCCGGCGCCGATCCAGGTGAAAAACATCAAGAACATCAAGAGCACCAAGAGGGGAAATGCACAAGTAGCATTCATTGGTGTTTCGTCTTGCTGGGATGATGGGATGAGTAAATAAATAACATCGACTTGCATCGAATTCCGGGTAATCATTAACACAAGACGCCTTTATTACATCGCAGTCGCCTGAGCACTTCTGCAAACAACGGCTGTGTTGAGTGGCGGATAATTAACACGTTCAATGTGCAAAGCTTACATGTGCCCGCGAAAAGTACAAAGAATTCGTAAACAAGCTTCTGCAACCGGCAATGTGATGCTCTGTGGAGGTTAGCGATTCCATCAATCGCAACACAAGTGCGATCTAATTGCGTCAATTCTTTATTAGCATTAATATAAAAAGAAAAAGAAGGGACCACTTACTGCAAGGCAAGGCAAAGGATGATGCGGAAGGGGGCCCTAGATGATGCTAACGCGGTTGTCTTTAGCCCACTTCCTGATAACCTTCGAGATTTGATCCGCTTGACTGGACGTGCTGTTCCGGAGGAGCTGCAGGACGTCTGCCAGCACGTCAGGCGCGAATTTCTTTGCTACCACACCCTGGACGAAATGCACATTTAGAAAAAGTTTGATGTTGTTTTTGGGGTTTATCACGGGGATAGAATCGAAAGCGCGAGCTACAACGTGCGGCGTTACCGCGTATTTCGCAACTGGCGAGCAGCTGTTTTTCACCGTGGTTCATGCAGGCAGCGCCATCTAACGGTCAAAATGCGTTAAGCGTGACAGAAACCGCAAAACTCTAGACTAGACTTTAAAGATAGAGTACACTAGTATTTAGTAGATTTATTCTAGATGTTCTAGAGTCCTCTCTGTGTTCAAGAACTATAGTATTCTAGAGAAATTAACACTGAGTTTTCTTTAATTGGTGAGCAGTTTTTGCACAGTGTTTTTCACATGCAGCGCCATCTAAGGGCAAAATAATATAAGTATCCTATTCAATGTTTCGTGTTTTGTTTATAATATTCGTGAATGTTTGGTTTTAATACTTGGAATTAAAAGTGCTTGCAGATAGTATTAAATCATTGTTTGAATTAGATATTACCTCACATCGGTACGATTGTCGATGCTAGACTAATATTGATTTTTGATTTAAGTTATTTGAGAATAAGAGAAGTAAGTATGTAGTAGGAACGGTGAAGATGGGAAATGAAAAGGACATTGTAACTCACTTGAAATACGCCGCAGAGCGCGCCGCGCTTTCCCTCCCAGAATTCCGGATTGGGTTCCAGGCGATCCAGCATGTCAAACGCTTTGGCCGCATACCAGAATTGCCCCATTCGGTACGAGTCGTTCGCGATCATCAGCAACAAGTTGAAGCTCTCCGACGTCGTGTCCATCTTTAAATACAATTCCCACGCCGAGTCCGGCTTGCCGTTCATGATATAGCAGCGCGACAGATTGGAAATGAAAATGTAATCGCTTTTAATTTTCGCATCTTCGATCAGGAGGAAAGTCTCCTCGGCTTCTCGGTACTGATCGCAGGCAGTCTTCGCTTGCCCGTAGTTGAAGTTAAAAGTATCATCCGAGTGCAAGTAGCTCTTGATTGAAGTGAGATACACCAGCACTTCCTCGAACTGGCCGGCGAGGAAAAACGACGCCGCCATGCACTGCCTGCCTGGAATGGTGTCGCATTCGCTGGAGGAGCTGCCGACGAGATGGAAGCATTCCTCCGCCGTTTTGATGTGCTCCGCCTGCGGGGAGGCAACCTTGAGAAGAGTTCCGCGAAGTTTGGAATTGAAGGACTTACCGAGTTGAGCTCTTGACCTAGCGCTGCATTCACGACTGCCTTCAAAATGTACTCCTGTGGCACGGCCGGCTGCAGCTCCTTGAGAAGATCGTACGCGTCCTTGGTGTCGTCGTGTTTCAGATGGTATATAACCAGATTGAGCCGCGCCTCCGTCACCACGTCCACCAGTGGCGGGAACACCTGCATTGCACCCTCGCCACCCCGGAACACCACCAAGTTGTGCTTGACGAGGTCGTGCCCAAAGCCGGCATTCGCACTCTGCTCGACGATTCCGCGAATCTCGCTCTCAGCAGCGGCGCCATTGTACAGTCGGAAGTGATTGCACGCTTTCAAATTGGTGGCGATTACCGAGTCCGCAAACTGATTCAAATACAGGCCAAGAACATCCTGGGAGACATCATAGTAATCCAGCTTGTAGTAGCACAAAGCGACGTAGACATTCAGTGCAAGGTTATCGCGATTTTGCAGGAGGAGGCGCTTGTAGATGTCAATGGCTTCTTGGTAGTGCGCGCGAAGGTAATGGATTGCGGCGAGGCTCAGCTGGTCTTCGAGGACGTCCTGCAGCTGCTGGTGATGCTCCATGAGCATGGCCTCGTCGCCCAGATTATGCGCGAGGTGGAAATTCAGGCGGTTCTTGAGGCCGGATTGGGCCGCCGCCGGCAGCACCTCCTTCACATCGTCGTACATGCCGAGGTAAAAATACGTGCATGCGAGGTTCACCATCAGGTACTTGGTGTTCGGATAGACATTGCGGATGTGGTCGTAGTGAGCGAGCGCGCGCTTGTAATCGCCCTTGTGGAAGGTGCAATAGGCCATCCATTGATCGATAACGGCACTGTGCTCCGTATACTGTTTGAACTAAAAATACGTGCGAATTATTATTAGAAGCCCGACCACCCCGGCAGCAAAAATGTTGATTACCTCTAGAAGGGTGTACGCGCCGGTGTAATCCCGTTTGGCGAGGTAGTCCTCGAATTGGGGCGACTTCTTGTTCGTGGCGCTTACGTTGCGAATGCTCTTCGCCGAGCCGCTGGTGTTGAGCGCCGGCTTGCTGCGCGACAGAATCTGCAACAATCATTTCTAATTGCCTAAATGCCACTATCAACAGGCAGGCTGACGAGCTGCCAGCGTATTGTATATCAAACCATTTTCGATCGTGGATCGCGGCGCAAATTGTAAAATTACCGCACCGGCTTGGCTGGGGTTTGTAAAGCTTTGTAAACGCGTGTAAAGTGTCACATTTCTGATGAGCACAACGTTTGTGATGTTTGTTGTGAGCGCTCCAGGTTGCCCATGGCAACATGCTAATAATACCAAGCAACCAACTTCGGCGTAGCTGGCGTTGAATTAAAGCCCCCCACTTTTCAAGTAGACAAACGCAAATAAAAATATTTCCAGACTGTAAATATTGTTAGTAAATTTAATTAGAAATATGTACAACGTATTATCTGTATATGTATATGCATGTATCATTAAATCTTTGTAGCTTTAGTGTGTTCCTTGAGTTTATTCAAATCCTATCTATATAGCATCAGTTGCGGTGTCCGAGTGGTTAAGGAGATGGACTTGAAATCCATTGGGCTCTGCCCGCGCAGGTTCGAATCCTGTCCGCAGCGTCACTTTTTTTTTTAAACTTTATTTTCAATTATCCTTACGATGTTATACTTATACGATATTTTGTCATTATGGTGGGAAAATCATCGAGGTTTATTTAAATAACAATAGATTATAAGCAAATATAATGATGTTAATCTTGTTGACTGTTTGTGATTTGTGATTTGTGATTTTGTGATTTCCCCGAATGTCATTGCGCATTAATCTAATTGGCATATGTAGTTGCATTGTGCCCGAGGGTGGTGCATGGAAAATTGCTGGCGAGCGCTGCGCAAAGCGCACATGCGCACAGGTAGTTTGCCTGGGTCGCATAATATCGTATCGAATTTACACAAGAAATATTCCCGGAGAGCGATAGTTTTCTGCGAACAACAAATAACTAATATATACTATGGTCTATATTGGGATTACATCCCTGTCCACATTCCATTCACAAACCACAACTTAAATTAATCATCCTTAACAACCTTAACAATTATATAAATATATAACATATGAATTTAACTAAAAACGATAAACTTTCCCCGAAAGCTATTTCTTGGAAGCATTGCGCCCAGATATGGACGAGTTGGAGTGGTGGCAGGCAAATGCGTCGCCCACTGCCTAGCGCGTAGGTGGCGGCGGCGGTGGAGGTGGCAGCGGTGTTGGCGGCAGCTCGGTGCCGCGCCGGGAAAGCCAAGCGGGCTCGCCGCCGCGCGCGTCCTCGTACTCCTCGCAGTGCAGCGCCGCAAGCACCGACGAACGGTTCGCATTTTCCGCCCGCCGCTCGCCTCTCGCTGCCCGACGAGCTGCCGCGCAGCGCCGACGACCCCCGCCACTGCCAGTTGCCGCAGCGCACCGGCCGCCCCCGAAGGTGAGCACACTCGCGGAGGCGCGCGCGCCCGCAGCATCAGCGCTGCGCGCCTGTAGATCGTATTAATTACGTAACGCGCGCGCGATCTAATCGAGTGCACGTGAAGAGCGCGCGGGGCATCTTCATCTCGCCGGCCACGCATCGCTGAAGGCGGCTGGCGGTGGCGGCGGCGGCAGCGCGGGCGGCAGAGGGGGCGAACACCAGCAGCAAGATGCGGTTTCTAAAGGTAAGCGAATTCACTTACTTGCGGCATGTCAATTGATGTCTTTATTCACCAAACATTGGTTCACCGTGATGCGCTCAGGAGCCATCACATCCGCCACCCTCCCTCTGTATATCATTTAGTGCAAATAAACATGCCCCGCGTCGGAATGCGAGGCGGCAAGATAACACTTGCCTAGGCAACTGATTAAATACGCAGCGACGGGTGCATGCATTATGTTATCAAAACGGCTGGCCGCCCCCCAGCACACAGCGCACCCGCAGCGCTTCTTTCTAATTAAACGTAAACACGGGCCGTGATCGACGCGGGCTTAGAGAACAGCGCATTATGTTCGATGCTGTCGACGCTTCAACAAGTCCCAACTTTTTCCGGGCGCGCGTTCCCGCGTTAATTTATGCCGAAATCAAATGCCATAAGACGCAGCGGCGGTGGCGGCCGAACACGCGTTGTTCGCGCGCTTTGTTCTGCGTATCGGAAATCGGCTTAATGCGTACAAACAAAGTGCAACTTCGCGGAAGCTCTCAAGTTAAACACAATTTTCATGCGACGGATGCTGGGAGCGTGGAAAAGCGCGCGGAGTTGGAGAGCCAGGGTTTTACTGGAATACCCAAGAGCATTCTCCCCCGCAAGCCGCGGGGCGATAAAAATTAGAATTTCATCACATAAGTAGCCATTATCGCGCGATCTTACATCAAACGATCAACGCCATTGTGCACTTAATGCGCCCGGCACACAATTTTTTTTTTGTTTCGCTGAGAACAAGTCGTTTTACGCGGGGCGGGGGGAGCGCGCCGGAGCCGGAAATTGCATATTCCTGCATTCCGCTACACGGCGCACGAATGTCGCAGGACTGCCCGAGGTAGTGATCACTTTATTATGTTCATGTTCATATCCACTTTATTTATAGACGTTTATGCCCGTGCCATCGCCGAGTTTTCCTGACCGCGTTTCCACCCCGTTGCCTTCTCCACCCCCCACCACCCAGATGGCCCTCATGCCCCTCGCGCCCCCGGCCGGCAGTTGTGCTTCCTTATGTATATCAATTTACCGTTTGTTTTTCGATTTCTTGCCGTAGCGGCCGTCGGGGACGGACGCGTCCCTTTTCCGTCCGACAACGCCGGGCATCGATAAGAAAGCCGCCCTCCGGCGGCAAGGCCGATGCTGTTATTCTTGTCTCCCGTGCTTCCCGCGAGGCAGCCGTCCTTATTATATTAAGGTCAATTAAACGGCAATTGTTTCACATGCCCGCGTGCGGCGAGGCGGCGCGCAAAACCGCGGGCCGCGCATTATGTTGATGTAGATCGTGCTTACACACACACATATCGGCGCTGGCCGCCGGGCTCGCATTAATTTTAATTCACAACACTTTCGTTGATTTGATCATCGCGCATATAATTGGCGAACGCGGAGCCGCTGAATGGACTGACGAACACAAGGCACGCAGCGGCAGCGTATTAATTTGGAAATTCAGATGACAAGAACCAAAACCCTCCCTAAAAAATGGCAAAAATAATAAGGGGAGCAAATGTACGCAGCTCCCAGCCATAAATTATTCGCGATGTAATTATGGTGGTCGCATTGAGTTTCGCTCAAAATGCATGTCAACCGCTCGGGAAAATGTTTCAGGTTCGAGATCGAGTTTAGAGTTACATCAATTATAGATCGCTGGCGATGCGAAATGCACTTGTATATAATAATCAAACGGAAGCACGCACACGAACAATGGGAAAATGTGGGAATGTCACAAATGTCACCATTTAAATATTTAACAGCATTATAAATAATGAACATCAGGCGCGCTGGCGCGCAGATAAATCCGGTCGGCAGGGGGAAAAATAAAATCGCTCGCTGTTTGAGAGGATTAACGTTAACAGAGAACTATATTTTTCAACATTTTTCAGTCAACGGAATATCGTATAATAATCCGCTTATTTCCGCTTATTTCCAATTCCATCCAATCGATGGGTATTAATGCAGTTAGTACAACTGCGCGTCAAATTTAGTAATGCTTGTATGTTTAAACGAAAATGTGTGTACAAAGATGCAACCGTTAATAGGCAGAAAGCATGAGTAGCGTCGGGCATAGTTTTACACGCGACGCCTCTTTCCCATTGCTGGTCCAAATTTAAATTCATGTAAACAGTCGCGTGATTACCTTTGTGCGGTGTGAGTGGCGTGGTAGGCCCTGGCCAAATTTCCAGCCACAGGCAAACTTTCCGACATGCACTCGGCGCGCGCTGGTTTGTTGTCAGTTTCAATTTAATTGTCCACAATCTATCCGGAACACCGGAACACCGGAACAGCGAAACACGAGTATGGATATGGATGGATATGAGCCATGCGCATCACTCACATGTTGTTCGAAATATTAGCTCGCGCAAATGAAGAGGACACGTGTCGCGTATAGAATCCAATGTATAAATTATGCATTGCGCCGGGAAATCGAATGAAACTCTGTTCTCTGCTCTGCGCTAGAACAACAATGGCAACAATGGTTTACCAATAACCTGGTCATATAGCTTTGTTTCTGTTTAAGTGCTTTTTAAAAGTAGACTTGACTCTGAATTTCTTTTAATATTAATATTTAATCAGATTTTGCTTCCTAACATTACCGGTACATACTATGTTCATAGTTTAAAAGGAAAATGCTTTTCTTATATCTTCCTGTTTTCATATAAATATCGTGTTTATTTCTAAAAATATTTAGATGATCCAATATCGGCAAGCTCCTCTTGTCATTCTTTGTTGAGCTGTAGTCTGAACTAGCATATTTAGCGTTTGTGGCTTCGGAAGCAATGTGGAATTAAATTTCCTTGTTTTCGTTCCGCAACATTTATCATTACGATCCCCGCTGCCTCGACGAGCGCCCCCCCCCCCCCTACCCCGAAAATCTTACCATGCCGCGCGCCCCAGCGGCTATAGATTTGCGCCCGCTTTTTCCGGTCGCAGCCCGGCGCCCCTCCACAGCTTGTAGGTCGGGATCCGGCCGTGAGGTCGAGAGCCAGGGCCAGAGCCAGGGCCAGGGCCAGCTGGTGGCCCAGACGCCTTGCCGAGCCCACCTATGCATTAAAAGTTTAAACGTGTTACATAATAGCCGTCGTTTGTTCGCAGCGCTGTCCGCGAAACTTTCCGCCCCGTTCCACCATTTCCACCCCGGTGGTCAGCCGGCGAGACCTGTATCACCGATCTGCATAAGCACCTGGTTTCCTCATTCCTGAGATTAGACGGCTGTGTGTGTGCGCGCGTCGATGTTTACCCAACATTCCCCTCGCGCACAATCGCATAAATATTTCACACGTCGACGCGGGAGCGGGCGCGCAAAATTCAAAGGAGACGTTGCGTGTTGTCCCGTTGACAGCCGCGCAAAACACCACGCCGCGGCGCGCCGCCAATCCATGCCCACTTCAGAGTTGGCGCACTTCGGCTGGAGATGTTGGCGGCCTGCGGCGTGGAATTTATATTCATGCGAGCGCCGTCCGAGGTGACAAACAAGCCATCAAGGCGTGCGGCGATGTCTCTCGATGCCTGGAAGCCTCGATCAAGCATTTTGCATCTATTCCGGAGTCCTGGCCTATCCATCTCTCGCTCTTCCCCCCGCGGCGTGTGGCTCAGCGCGGCGCGGCTGCTTGCACACAGGCGAAATAATTCCTCCGAGCGCCTGATGTGGCAGAGCGCCTCCTTAGCAAGTACCAAGTACACATCCGGGGCGACACCGCGACGACACCCCGGTGGACGGGGCTGTCAGTTCGGTACGTAGTCAGATACAATGCAAATAACACAGCAGCAGGAGGACTGCATAGATTAATGCATGGCATACCAAATTGACCTAAAGTTCAATGGCCGTCCTGACGCTGCATCCACGTTTTGTAGTACAATAATACCATACCGTGTGAGTGGTAACCAGGCAAAAGGTCAGTGGTCATTCCTGGCAACCCTGGCATCCCGGACAAGGCTGATTCAACTAGCTACCAATGACAATATATTGCTGTCGAACGCTCAACGCGCCAGCCGCATCTGTTATGCCTTTATTCTGTTATAGTCGTTATGCTCGTTATGTCGATACAGACGCACTGATACCGTAGCTCGGGGATCACACACTCGCTCGTTAGTTTATTGTGGAATTTACTGAAGTGGCGGTGGTGGTTGGTGGCTGGCGAATCGGCTGGGCATTGTTGGATAGAACGGCGAGTCGATAATGTACCCAACTCCAACTCTAACTCGACTAAATTTGCTAGGCTCGCAGCTAGACCTAGGGCCTAGCGCCTGGAGTCCTAGACCATGAATACAACGCACAAACATACACGAATGCCAGCTTGAATTATCAGACGTTGAACGGTGCAGGGAGAATTTGAAAATCTCGCATTTCTCAGTATCACGTTATCACATCAAAGTCAATAAATAATATATGACGAACGATCATTCGCTTTGTGCAGCGCGCGTGAAGCAGTGCATTCATTTGTTGAGCATTTTCAAGCGGCAGTCGTAGATTAATTGCGCTGGCCTGCTGCTGACTGAGGGAAGCGCGCATCCGTTTAATTGGCGCGCGTGCTTCGAGTCCACGTGCCAGCGCCACTCCATGCTGGCACGTGGACGCGGGCCCACTTTTGATATCGCACACCGGCTGCTGCAGTGAGCACGGGATGTAAGCTGTATGTGCATCCGCGCACGCTTTGCTAAAATAACGCGCCCGAGTCTCCCCGTAATTCCCTTCTTACACATCGCCGCACACCCGTTCTGAGCGCATTTGTCGGCGGTTGGCGGGAAGATGACAAAGCGAGCGTGGCCCATCACGCTGGCAACGCATTACACCTCTTCCGAAAGCAGGCGCGCCTCCGCGCATCGGGCGCAATCCCTTGGGGGTCCTCGGGGCGCGTGTTAATAGGGATTAATGCCTTGTCTCGATTCGCGGCGTGTTTACGTTCGCACCGCGAGGAATAAATTACCAATGCTCAGATTTAGAAATCTGAACCAATTCATATTTGACCTCTTGGCCACGGGTCTCAGACCTGGATAGGCGCGCGTTGTTTGAGCCACAACAAAGTACGCTTGAAACAGAAAATCACAGAAAAATCAATGCGGGCACGAATTTTCCGCGCCGCTTGCCGCGCTTACCTTGATGATGTGCCACTACTCTACTACTGCCACTCTCCGAACGTCCCAGGCATCCCAGCTCACTGCTCTTCGCTTGGCTCATCGAGTGCCTCTTTTATTTGCCATATTCCCACCATATTAGTTTATCAACTTGCGGGCAGCGGCGCAAAAAATCAATAAATTATGCTTCTTAAATTTGCTTGGTGGAACCAGATGGCTGGCATAACCATGGTCCTATTTACAACGCTTGCATCCGACCTATCGTTGCTATCGTTACCATCAGGTAGAGGAAGGTGTGTGCGATGGCGCGGGGCAGCCGCCCGGACGTGCGAGATCCCCGGCCTGCTGGTGTGAACACGGCCGGGAAATAAAAGCGCCGCGACGGGGACAAAGTGCGGAAGGCGGCGCACGACGGAGCGCAGGAAGCGTTCGCATGCCGGCGCGCGCTTTTCATTTATTTTCCCGCACACTTTTTGCACATATTTCCACGTCGCGCGATATGCGAAGCGATTGCTTCAATATTTCATGCTGGAACGCACATTCCCGCCTTGAAATCGGGCGGCATACCTACGCTCGTCCATCTACATTGTGCATTACACGTCGCCGCATCGACATGCGACTACAATGCACAATGAAGCTATGGCCTAATTGACGATGCATGAAGTGCAATTCTGTATCAAACTCCAAGTCTCTCCATTTCTCCGAAATGAAGAGCCTCGCATTCAATGTAGCTCAAGGGCTTCTTCAGGCTTTTCAGTTGCATGCAAATTGCATCGCTGATATGCAGCCGATCTAAACTCTAAAAGTGCGCGCATTATCTTTGCGCCCTGCGCCACTTGCATTCGCGGCTCCGCGTCGAGTTTAATTAAAACTGCAATCGATTGCGGCGCACAAAAACACACAGTCTGACTCTGAAATCCATATCTCCGAGAATGTAAAAACCTGCGACGAACACTCCGCGAACACTCCGTCTAATGACTAAATCTTGTCGGATTTATTTGGTTCTTTCCTGCGCAAATGCCGCCCCCAACGAGATCCGCACGATCGTCGGGATCGAGTGATAAAAACACGTCTCGATGGTAATCAGCAGGCAAGCCGGAGGTAGGGCCAAAAAAGGCACAAAACACGCAACACGACAGACGAGGGCGCACTCAGGAAACTACTTCCAGCTGCCGGCGCGCACCTGGTTCGTAAATCTCCTGCAAACGAGGACAATGTGCCTCTGTTGTGTAGCCCGCAGCGCGGCGGGCCGAATCCGCATCAGATTCGGAACGAAATCATTAGTGTGCTTTGCGACAGAGCAGCAAAGAGCGCACTCGAAAATCAAAACTAACAAATGGCAACATCAAGTCGCAAAATGTTCAGACGCTGCGCTCATTTATATGAAAATATTGTCGAAGCATAAACATAAAATGTTTGCCCTTTCCTCCTTGGGGTTCGGTGATCCATGATATTTTCAAGGAGGTCAATATATTCCATTTAACTACCTTTTCAATACCCTGTTGCAGAAGCCATCCATTTTGTCGAGCGGAATGGACGGAGCGATGTACGAGACAGCCCAACTCTTGGAATAATGTAAGTTTAGTTAACTTTAATTTACTTTTCTGCGGCGCGATAATCAAACAAAACGCGCGCGCTCGCGCCGCATTGAAAACTAACCGCCAGAAACGAAAAGGGCAACAACAAAGCGAACGCCCAAGTTGCTCGGGTGCAAACTTTCGGCGCGAAAACAAAGGGCGCACGGACCACGGGACCACGACTCGTCGGGATGTTATTGGTGTTATCGAATAGATTCGAGGCACGGCGGCTGTATCGCGGACGGCGGGTCAGAGTTGGCGAAGATTTGAATTGAGTGCGAGCTGACCCAAATACGTGACGGATTTTATTAGGGTTCATATTTATTGATGTTTCATGTGACATCGCGCCCGCCGGTGCGGGCGATATTGAACTTGACGCGAACAAAAGACCGCCCCCGGCGCTCGGCAAAAAATGCACGCGCAAAAAAGCTCACACGCGCGCGGCTGGCAAAACATGCAAATTGAGACGCGAACCACTCGCTCAATCTAATTATTTATTCATGTTACATACGCAATGAAATTTTTCACGTGCCAGCTTTATTAAGGGCTCGAGCGCGCCCCGATTCCGGGACGCCCAGATTGATCGAATTTCTAAACATCGCTTGATTAAAGCGAAATCATCATGCATGCTGTTTTTCACTCTTCGCCCACTGCGAGATGAACAAGAAGCCGGCAGCGACTTAGGACACCCCTCGAAGAAAGAAGAGAGAAGAACGACTATCGGATGCTTCCAGTATAATTCAATCATTGCCTGTTCATGAATGTACTTATTTCACATTTTGATTCAATCAACGTCAAAAACGCAGTCATTAATTTCGTCGAGCTTGCGAAATCAATAATTTACAAAACACTGATTGTTATTTCAATATTCTGCTTCTGTTTTATGCCTTATGCGTTTTCATCCGCTATTTATAATCTGGTTGGTTCGGCGGGAAGCTCTCCACGCTCGCAATTTCTGAAGCTTTTTTAATTAGCTGTCTCGCCCAGTAATGGGCATTAAAAATGCAAACTGCTGTGCATTGCGTTGTTGACAAGCGCACCCCGGGAAAACGGCAACAATCGATTTCCACCAACGCGTATTGAAAAATCTGTGTTTTAAACGCAACATGGCATCCATTTGCCCCGATTTGTTAATTATTTCTATTTGCCATATTTCCGAGTTGATCAATCAGAAATATGAAAAGCGAGTACAACTATAGTATGCGCATGGCAGGGCATGTGAGCAAAATTGATTTCGTTCCGGATGATAAATTCGTTAAATATATTTATAGTTTGGCTCGTGCGCGACGTTTTAATTAGCGGCCATGCCGAGTTTGTCATGCGAGCGTTGCGAGCTACGGCTTAATTGGCTCCCGAGTTGTGCGCACAGCAAAAAATGATTATTCAACAAATGAATTATTCCGATTGTTCGCACTGCATGACGTGATTGCGATTACTCGTCGTAGCGCATTCAATTATGCATACCGTTAGATATAAAAATAAGAACGCATCAAGTGCGCGTGGCATTGAGTGGCAGTGCTGCCAGTGGCATCGAATTTGCACCCCGTGGGGGCTGTGGGCGAGGACGAATTGCGCGGACTGAATGTCGCTTGTGCAACGCAGATTTATTGTGCGTTATGCAAACATAATACCAATAACACACCACTTCATGCAACTGCGACGCATTTTATGCTGATGATTATGATGCTGTATAGGACATGCTGATGATGTCATGTTTCGATTTTAATTGCGAGCCGACTTGCGTTTAATTTCGAAGCGTGCAAAATTGGATTTAAACTACAAGCGCAAACACGGGGACGGACACAGGGGAGGGCTGGGGGTGTTAAGCCGGGTTAATATTTGCCGCAATCCGGAGATACAATCCTGATCGATGTAACAAGTGATTAGGATAAACCTATTTTGCAACCGATCACCAGCACCCGTTACTAAAGCTATCATAATTGCTCCTCGCTCCACGTTGAGGGATTGGGAGAGGGAGGGACAGGCAGCTCCGGGGCTCCGGGTGTAACGTGAACCTGTCGGAATGAGTTTTGCTTAATAGATGTAGTGTGCGGCGCTGGAAATTAGCATCAATTTAGTGGCGCCGCGGGTAAATTGGGGAAAAATAGCACTTGTTGAGTGTCCCTGATCTTGACGCGCGTGCGGTCCAACAGGCAGGCGCGGGAACCTGCACCGAGTCGCGGTCGTATAATGTACACAAACGGTGCCGCCGCCGTCGCCACCGCGGGAGAATCGATCTCTCGAAAACCGGGCCGCTGGCGGGGGGCTGCAAGCCTGCCTGCCGCCCTGAAGCCTTGGGGTGTTCGCGGCGCGGCGCGTCGCGTGGGAAATGCACGCGCGGCGAAACTCGCATGATGAGCGAGATCGAATTATGCCTCCCGCAGCGAGCTTGTATTCAGTCGGGCGCAATGGAAGAGAAAATGGGACCACATACGAAGCGATGAAGAAATATCGCAGCGTCTGTCTGATGTGGGTGGACTTTGGCGGACGCTGGCTGGGATGGTGCATCTCCGTTCTCTCGGCGAACCCACAAAAGTCAGGAGCAGAAGAGGCGAACATTCATAACACACCTAGAGCTTCATCCGAGCTGAGAGTTATTAAACTTTTAAAATATCTATTCCGTTTAGCTAAAGTGGTTTTATTCGCTGTTTTATTGTTGTGAAAATTCCGGGGGGTCAGATTTCGGACCGCACTTTGGGAAGCCCTGATCTAAACACACACTAACCCGCGAGGTGTTCACCTGGGATACGGGACAATATGAAAATGCGACATAAAATACCCGGGAGGACTCGGGCGCGCGCTAACCGGGACCGGGAAACACATCAAAGTGGCCGCCAGACTCGCAATATCGCATTTCGCGCAATCATCGCCCCCTCACCCAGCGCCTCCATTTCGGGCAATCTATTTGCAGCAGGCCCGGAAGGCAAACGGCGCAAATTATAATTGAAACATGTTATATTCGTACGTGTCCTCGACGAACCAAGCGGCGATCATTGGCAGATGAAAGGGCAGGGGGCATCGGCAGGGCACCGAGCGAAGCAAATACTTGAACCACCCCACTTGCCGTCACTCACGGGCCGGAAATGCAAGGTTGCAGCAGTGTGCGTGTTTGTGAAGGTGATCGCTTTGGAAACGCGTCGGGTAATTTCGTTTTCCATGTATGTTAATATTTGCACAAACACCTTACGGCGGCAATGCGGCATCAAAGCCAGTCCCAGTCGCACCAAGGGAGCAACTGGTTGAAGTTCGCGCCGTCGCGTGTTTGTGCCGCCAAGTGCTTGCGATTCGATGGCCATTAGCGTGCAGCGCGCACAAAGCGCAACAAATCATCACAAGTAACGGTGCATTAACAAGCCTTACAAATCTTGACCTGCTCAAAGTCTGCGCCTGACTTATCTGCAATTAAATCAGTGCAGCCACCGGAATTGAATATTCCTTTTTGCGCACAAAGCGCCCGCATTTGCAGGCGGGTTATGTTTTCTTTGACTCGATTAAGATCTAGGTCGTCCCAGACGAAACGAAGCCTAATTGAACTCATGGGTCACTGGCAACCGAGCTTTCTTAGCGGCGACCGTAAATTTCCGCCGCCACCTTCGCGGTCGCGCGTGCAACACCTAATTGACGCAATCACGCAAGTAATTAGCGCCAGGGACACACAAGCGACTAATTCGTCCCGGCAAGCGCAGTGCCGGAGTGAATTGCGCTTCGGTACTATTAAGCGCCACTGCTGATGGTGAGCCAGGGACTCAAGAATAATATACCAAGCATCTAATTTTAATCAAGTTAATGCCGCGGCCCTGTTTTATGATTGCAACGGGCAGCAAACGCACGCGTAAATTATTAAACCAGCAGCAACCTGGCCGGCGTCCGGGGATGCGGCTGTAGCGGCCCTTAAATGCAGATAAATAACGCTCTGAGCACTCAGCCGCAGAAAGCGGGGATAAGCGCGAGAAAAATGAGGAAACAAATAACAAACGAGCTAATGAAACCCAGCACTCCTTTTGATGGGCTGCGCAAATGAGCTCAAAGGCACAGCGCAGAGGTGAAATGTGAATATCGTCTGTTTGATTGTTGAAAATATTGGAAAGCATCTTCGCGCAGGTGCTGGAAAATTAATTGCATTATTCGCACGGAGTATTAATTAGTGCAACCTGCAACATAGTTTTTTCTTTTGCTAGTGTGCGCCTGCATCCATATGGAACATGCAAATCAGGACATGCAGCATGCCCAAGGGGGTTTTAATGCCAAAACGTTGTCAGGCGTAAAGCGTCGCTAATTAATTCAAAGCCACGAAGCGACGCTGGTTGGGATGCGCCCGCGTTTGCTGTATTTGCAGTTGGATTAGATTTTCCGGCAATTGTTTACGAATCGCATGTTTCCCGAATTTCGCGCCGCGCCGGCGGAAAGGTTGATAACAAAGTTTTGACAGTGGATGGCGACATGTTGCAGGCGAACATGGACGCATTAATATGAGCTACATCTTTGTGACGTGCTGCTGTCAATATGGACAAATGTGGATTCAGCGCCCTGCCGCCGCCGAGTGAACCGAACACGGCCATTTTCGCGCCCGAACAAGCCGCAACGAATTTAATGCCCTCCCCGGTTTTGGGAGAGGTATTATCCGCGCGGGATCCGATTACCGATCACCCGTGCTGGTCCTGCCTACTTTGAATAGTCAATTAATCAATGAATCAACTAATTATCAGCGAAAATCTTAAGTAGCGGTTCAAGCAGTGCTTTGCTGCCTAAAATGGATGAATAAATCAACTCATTCAAGTTTAGACGGCACCGAAGTCCAACAATGGCAACAACAACAAAAAACATGTTGTGCATCCAGCAGCGTGCAATGCATCCCGATCTGCCGATAATTGTGCACATACCGAACATCCACCCCCCGGACACGATATTTTCAAACGTGCGAGGCCCGCGCGATTTATTTTGATTGGATTCCCGCGTAGTCGGTTACCGGAAACGCAATATCCGCCGCCTGCCGTCGGGACGCAGGTTTTTCCTCCAAAGCGAGCACGTGCTCGGGCGCCGAAAATCAATACGCACGGGGGTTGGGTGGGGGTGGCTGGTGGCGGCCCGCCGCGTTTCCGCGGTGTGACAAGACACACGCCGAAAGCGCGTAATTGCTCATGAATTTGATGAACTGTTAACGGCATTAAGCGATTGCCGCGCGCACCGCAAAACTTGCTACTATTCGCCGACGGGTACTTATAAGATTAAACGTCCAACTTAGCGGCCCGGTAATGTCGTGGAATCGATATGGGATACTTACATTTACCTATACCTAGACTTAGACATTGCCGGCGCATTTTAACGTTCGCGTTTTGCTGCACGTCTGCAAATGGGAGGTGACGGGGCCGGCGGAGGAAGCTTTGTTTACCCTCCGGGCGACTGGAACTTCTTTTTCGATTAGGAACGCGCGCGTTGTTTTAAGACCTGCGACAATATTTGGTTACGCGCTCAAATAGACGATTAATCCGCACGCAAACAAATTCCGGGAATTAACGCGGTAAACAGCGTGCGCGTGGGCGCCGAAACAAGTGCACAGCCGCGTCGAACAAAGCTGCCCACCCGATCCAGTGGGGGGTGGCGTGCTGCGTGGAAATTTAACACGGCGTATTTGTTGCAGGACTAATGGATGCGCGTGATGGAATTTGCCTTCTCGGCGCAGACTGTTCTACTGATAATTTCAACACTCTCGGCTTCAATATGCGGCGGCGTCAGAAGCGACGCTGTCACGAAGGTGAGTTACCACCGCCCCGCGCGCTTGGTAGGTATTCAATAACAACGGCTATTCAATCATTTTCATCGATTCCGCCTCTTGGACGCCACCGGCCGTGCTCGTTATCGCACTGGCTGGCAATGAAAAACATTAATTAATCCAAGATGACTCTTCCTTCTTTTTTAAACTCCTTCACCGTCGGTCTTGAGGATAAATCTTCGAAGCAAAATCACGTGCAAAACTATAATAGAAAGTTTATGATCTTTAAAAATTAAAGATAATGGCATCATTCTGCAAATAAAATTGCAATTCTTAACATGATTTCGATTGAGAATTAATATAGATTTGATACAGGCAGCGTCATCTGTTAGCACAGAAAATAAACAGTCGCTTAATTCTCCGTAATAAAATATGCTAAACACTGTTCAAGTCGACTGAAAAATGGGGTGGGGGCGGGCAGACCCGGGGTACAGTGGCTAACGTGCCGCGCAGCAAACCCGACGACCGAAAAGAGCATGAGCCCGAATCCGACGCGCGACGAACACCCCACCACACCGCCCCACATCAGTCACAGGGCATATTATTTTGCAAACATTCTAAAATTTTGAAAAATCCTTTGTTTGAAAAGGGTTAAGTGGTTCGAATCCCAGCGGATAGAATTTCTTTTTTAAATCAAGTACATTCAATAATTATACTAGTTTGCTTTAAGAAGATAATTTTATCATAGAAAATCAACTAAAAATAGTTAACCATTCAAAAAGTTTTGATAGGTTAATTTTCTTTGGCTTCACTCGGCGTGGTGAGGTTGAAACTTTATCATTGCAAGAGGCGGGAACTTTTGGCTCCAGTGCGCGATGTTTATGCTGTTGGGACCCAGGATGGCGATGATTTTGTTTACATCCGCCAGTACGCTCATTAATCAATCAATTTTGAAAGCTACCAGTGCAAGGCTATCTGCTAGGTAGTACAATCAGCGCTCTGTTCCTTTTTTTCGTCCCGCTGCGCCAAAATTTCACTCTGAAATGCGGTTTGCAGGCGAATTCGAATGGACGAGTATCTAGCTCGGAGCGCGGAACCCGAAATGTAGTTAGCAAATGTTCTTGGCTCCGGGAAACGGGAAATGGGAAACTCGAAACCAGAAACAATAACCTATTAGATGTGCACCTTCTATATTAAATTGCACACAGCTTGAAGTAACGTTTGTTGGTGCTGACTCCTCATCCTACCTCTGCCTGCTACCTGTTCACTTACGGATATCAGTTTTTGATCCACTCTTTGCCGAACTGCGCAGCACATCAATGGATATCGGATGTTTGCTGCCTCAACAAAGAGTCCAATATCGCTCACTTGCGAAGATAAATACATAAAACTCGCATCTCTTTGCGCTTAACATAACAAAATGTATATTTCATACCATTGACATATACGAGAGTAACCGTTTATGAGTGGCGTTGTGGCGGACTTTTGTGCGGACGGCGCGACGTTTGTGCACTGTGCACACTTAATATGTCATCGTTTGAGGTGGCGGATTGACATCATGGCGGCGTGGCGGCATGGCATATTATAGTTTAATACGCGGTGCGTTATTTTTTAAGGTGCTATACAGATTTATATAGCAATTTGATGCGTTATTTGCGGTAACGACACATAGAACGCGTCGCCCCCCATAATACGCCGGCTCGCAGAGAGTATTTAACTTTTCCCCCCTCGGCCATGACAGCCATGATACCAAATTCCTTCGAATTTCTTGTGCAGCGCGGCGCAAATAATTAAATACGGTTTTAATTCGCTTTGTCGGAGCGATGAAATGCGCTCCGGAATTTTTCCGAATTGAATAGAACCATCTATTCTGTTTTACCCTTGCATGGATTCAATTATTCACAGAATTGAATGTGAATGCGTTTTGCAGTGCATTTCGCGGAACAAGTGGCGCAGAGGTATGCAATTTTGAGCATGGAGCATGCGTTGCGCCGCCCCGATTGACGGCATCAGAATGAATTTAAAAAAAATAATCTGAAAACAAAAAAAAAATCGCTAGCGGAAAAGCGTGCTATCTTTGGTTCGTTTCGGTTTTGTGTTGGCTTTTTTTGCACGCGCTCGTCCACCTGAAACTCTATACGAGGCCCGGCGGAGTAATTTATTGGTCAATTTGTGCGGCGCATCCGCTCAAGTCTTTCCGTCGCTGTGTTGTGCGCCGCGCGGATGAAGGAGGGGCGGGGGAGAAGAGGGTATTCATATCTCATGCTCTCCGCATACAACATGCGCGGCGGTTAATAAAGATGTAATAAAACGTAAATCAAATCGATGCGTCTGTGTCCAAAAAGGCTTGATGTTTGACGTCAACCGCCGCTGAATGGAATTACAACCCGTGCAGCGCTAATGGCCAAATGGGGAATGGGCCGCATGCGTGTGTGGAAGTAAACGCCCGCGAATCTGAGAGCAATGGCCCCCTAATCAGTGTTGTGATTGTCCGCGGCGCCCACAACAGATTTAAATCACCAATTTCTGCCGCTGGCCGTCGATAGCGTGGGAGAGCAGGAGGGTGGGTGGTAGATATTCGCACGCACAGACTGACGCCGCGGGCGCGTGGCACTTGGCGCAGCGTTTTATAATTATTTTTTATCCGCCGGGATGAAGCACTCTCACCACTGTAATCATGTCGCGGCCGATCGCCAGCGACATGCGGGGCCTTTTGCCTGCCCCCATAGCCGCAGGATTACAGAAACGCCAGGCACGCCGGATTCAATCCGGTGGAAGGGGATCAGTGCTCGCGCCCTGCGTTGGACCTCCTCGCCGACGACCCGCACCACAATATCGGAATCGAAACGGATCGGAATTGGATTCTGAGAATAGAAAATCTTGTTTGCATAACTGCGCGGACTTTTTCTTGCGACATGCATGCGAGCAGGCATGTGCGTCATATCTGCATGAGAGTGATGTGAGTGATTGAAGCTGGTGTCGAATGCACTGCAGGGCCGCACAGCAAATCATTTTCTCCGCCCACCTTCCCGTGAGCTCGCTCAGCCGTGGGCTGCAAGACGCACGTTTCCCAGATAACGAATGCAAATTCCAGCCGTGTGTCATTTGGAAGCGAGCTGCACATTGCAATAACGTGCCGATCGATGCACTCGGAATATAATTTTCCAAACCGCCCCTCGACTCGCCAGCGAATTGTGAGCTGAACTTTCGTCGAGTGAACACGCTAAGTAATGACAATCCGGCCGGCCGGACTTCCGTAAATATGTGAAATGTAATCGAAATGCTGCTTGTTTCTTATATATCATCATGCAATGGCAATCCTGTGATTGTGCTTTGACGCGTGTATTAACTTGGATTTTCTGTTGGCGGCTTCACGCATGCATTAGGAAGTGGTGGAGGCGAATCTGAAGGAGATTCGCGACGTGTCGACCAACAGCTTCGGCGACCTGTGCATCACCGAGCAGTTCCGCTTGCTCTCGCTGCCCATCGACGCGCAGCGCTACGACGCCGCCCGGCAGAAGGCAGATTTGGCCGCCATGCTGCTGCAGGACATCGGCCTGGGGCACCACAATGGTAAGTGCGCATGCGGTGTCAACATTAAAACTAACCTTTATTTTATTTCATTCGCTCGGACACTCACAAACAGCCATGCCAAAGACAATAGTTAACAAAATGTAATCAAATATTGAAGAACATAAACAATTACAAATGCGCGGATGCATTTATCGCGTGCCAATAACAGAAAGAAATTAGACACCCGACAAGGCACGTTGATATCACTTATCTCCAAACGCGCCGACGATAATGATCAATAATTAATATGTTAATTGCAGCCGCCATGCGCTACATCCGAACCGATCAGCGCCAGTACAGTTTTACATCGAAATGAGTCGCAACATTCGCAACCTAATCGCGGCCAGATAATCAATTCCTTACCATCAAATTTGATAGCAGCAAATGGCAAATAAAGAGTAATACAAACGAATTTCCAGCATGAGAACCGAGATTGTGTGAAACGTATGTCTCCTGGTCGGCTTACTCCTAGTTACGCTTATCAAATATATGCTTAACATAATGCCAATCTAACTTAAAGTTTGATCCGACCCATTGGACCGGTGAATGGGGGATTTAGTCGTCAGCGGGGCCGGCGGGCGCCTTCTTTCTGTGCTGCTTGTATTTCATCTCGGAGACGACGTGGTTGTAAAGGATACTCTCGTTGCGCGTGACTCCGATGCCGGTGATTTTCGCCGCGCGCATGTACTTCCTCGCCTCGTCCTCCTCCTCGTTCTCCGTGCGCTTGTGCACGTCGCCACTTCCGCCGCCGCCATTGTAGAGGTCCCAGCGGTGATTCTCGATGGAGATGCTGCTGCGCTCGCTCATATCGTGGCTATCTTGCTTCCTATGACCCTGGTGGTAGCTTTGCACACTACCGTTACCATGGCCGTGATGCTCGTGCACTGAAGGAGCGCCGGTGGATTCGGAGGGCGGTACGACGGATGCGCGCGGTATTTGCGACGACTTTTTCATTGCACCGTCGTCTAGATGCTGGCCATACTTCTGGTACTGGTTGAAGTGGTTCGGCGTGATCGTGGCGTAGATGTGCCCGGACGCGATGGTAGCGATGACGCCCTTGATTTTCTGCGGCCCGCCGCCGTGATGGCCGTGCGCTTGCACCGGCGGCGGCTCGTGGTGGAACTGCTTCTGCGGATTGTAGTTGCAGTTGGCTTCATGCTCAATAATCTCCTGCCCGAATTTGTAGCGTTGTTCGCAGCCGTTCATGCGGTAGGAGCATTTGATGATGAAGCAGTCCAAGAGGGTTTCGAGGGCCTTGTCGCGCAGCACTGGCGGCGCCTGCAGGTCGGGGCCGCAGCGGTAGCAGATGTACGTGCCGTTCGGGCGGATGAAGATCGGCGCCGCGGAGAGGTAGCCGAAGCAGTGGGCGCAGGTGATGAGCTCGTGCGTCTTGTCGTCCGCACTCACAAAGTAAATACCTGCGCGAGAGAAGATGATACTTTTTAGTCCTTGGTGTTGTAGGGGTTTGGGAGCTGGGTATTTGTTCGAGGCTTACCTTTGGGTTTCGGCGGCGGGTAGTTGTCAACGCTGCAGCGTCGCCAGCAGCTGCAGCATCCATCCTGGCCAAATTCGCACTTGGTCTCATGAAGTAGTACCTCCTGGCGTTCCAGCAGGCGATAGCACTTGTCGAAGCGGCAAGGGAAGGCGAAGTAGTTGGCGGCGTCTTCGAAGGCGATGCTCCGGACCGCTTGCACGGAGGCATGTTGCCGTAGGCACCGGCCGCAGTGTACCTCGCCGTTGGGCAGGATGCGCACGGGGTCGCACGAGAGCAAGTCGCTGCACTTCGCGCACCGCAGGCGGCTGAGGACGGCATGCGGTGGTAGCTGCTTGCCGCGGCTAGAGTTCATACTCGCGCGCGCGTTCGATGCAGACTGGCGCAACACTAAAACCGTCGGGTGGCTGCCACCAATTAAGCTACGACGCTCCAATAATCAGCGCCGCGCATTATTTAATTTAATTGCCGAGCGCCGCGCTGCGCGGAACTTAAGACGGTTGGGATCGTGGAGGTCGGATGGGCACAGGAAGCCCCGTACGTCGCGGCTTACTGCGGTCGCTCACGAGTCGGAGTGGCGGCGGCGAATATTCATGCGAATGGCGATGACGCTTGCAGTCGTAAAGCGCACAAACAGAATAAACTCGCAACAAAGCCCGCGTACGCACACTCGAGGCAAGCCGGTGGCCGAATGGGGAAATTGAATTCGTGATGCTCTCCAAGTGGCCGATGATAATCAATGATTTCCACCGCCTGAATTCACCTGCGAGATAACGCAGCTCGAGTCCATCAGGGTCGGCTTTCGAGCAGCTTCCTCGCGCCCAATGATATGAGTCTCGCACATTAAACAAACAAGACGATTTACGCGCTACGCATCCGCGACTGAATCACGAGCTGATGACGGCTAACACATCACACCAGCGCAGTCTGGAAAGCAGTGAACAATATTGTATCTCTTTTCCACAAATACTCCACTTGATTGTTCAATATCAAAAATATCAACTACGATCTGATCTGTTGACAAGTTGATTGCTCCAAGGCGATTAGATAACTGATTTTTATTATTATTTCGCTACAACGGTATGGAATTAGAGCGCACTCGCGAAACACGAATTTGATTTTATACCTTGCAATATGCGCGATGTTTGCCACGAAGATTTACAAAGTTCAACGTGCACCGCAACACTAAATTTAGCGATAAGGCGCCGCGAGGTGTAACCATGTTTTATTTATGCTCGAATTTCAATAGCACTAATGTGACTCACCTGCGCAAGGTACTAGGCACACGTTTGCCTATTTGCTAGCGCTAGCATTTCAACACATTGAATAGTCAACAGTTTCAAGTTTGTTTTCCCTGATTCAACATGTGGCCAACCGACTTTAAACACAAAACACAAAGCATCGCCCGTGCTAGATTATGAACTTTTTTCTTGGTGTACTTGTTGTTGTTGGCATTGTTAGTATTGTCACTTATTATAGAATGTGGCGTGATAAATGCGGCCGCGGAATGTATATCGATGTTTTCATTTCATGTGCGTTTCAATTGAGCCAGCGGCGTAACAATTGCAGGCCTCCAGGACGCGATCTCGCGCAACCTATTGGTGTCAGATCAGCACATCCTGTCGGCGCGCGTCCTTGCCATCAACGTGACGACCGGCGAGCTGCAGAACTGCGCCTGGTGGCGGCGGCAGGCGATGGAGATGGGCGGCCCGCGACGGCTGACGGAAAACGCGCCGCATATTGGACAACGACCGGATGCAGAATATCCATGGTGCGTGTGCCCGCACGCGGAATCGATATGCCTATTTCGAGCATGACCCGCACAACCCTACCCATCCAACCCGTTGCGGCCGTTGCGCATTATACTCAGTCGAGCAATCTGCTTGTTTAGGTACGAGGACGCGGATAGCACACCAGCTCTACGCTCGCCAAAATTCATGGCAAGCCCAACTAACATTTCCTATGGTGGGTGGTGGACTTATCCGTATTACTCCTGCGCCGAGCGCAAGTGGCTAATCTCGTACAGCGTGCCGATTCCATCACAGGGCAGACATGGGTAGCAGCATCAACCAATTATACCCCCACTTCAATCTTCTCACATTTCCGACTTATGCTTGCAGGTTAAAAGGCTTTTTGAGTCTGGACATCGACGTATCTAATCTGGAGGTGAATCAGTGCGAGGCTTCTAAGAGCAGCAACGAGGTGGCACTTCTTCATGACACCCACAAGTGCCACAATTCTACGTCAAAAGTATCCTGTCTCCTAGCTCAACGCAAGCGTAATATTTACAGTACTCTTTTGTGTTTTGTCACAGTGCATCTACCAACAGAATCAGTCCGAGGGTACCTGGAAAACAGGGAGCTACATGTGCAAATGCCGCGACGGATATTATACCACCCGCAATGATGGCATATTTAATGGCACCCTCGTTGAAGGTATTGGTATTAAGTATGGTGCATGTTGCGTTGTTATAAATCACACTTTATTCCCTATTGCCAGTTGCTTATTCAGAACACCTGGAAAACTCGAGCGAAGTCTGGTCCGAAATATTCGGCTGTTTGGAGTGCGCACCCGGTTGCTTGGTGTGTAAAGGCCCCGACCCATGTCTGGCCACGTACCATTGGCCATTTAGGTAAGCTCTACTTTGACGGTCTTGAAGACCACCTAACATGCTCGCTGCTGCTTCCAGAATAACGTTGCTGGTATTCAGTGTCACCTGCGCGCTTTGCACCGTCATACTCATCATCTACATGTTTCAACATCGCAAATTAAAAGTGTTTAAAGTGGCAAGCCCCACCTTTTTGTCAATCACCTTATTAGGATGTGCTACCATGTACCTTGAGGTAGGTTGCCATATCCAATTCTCTTCGCACAACAAAAAGAAACCTGAGGTGATTGCTTAAATTTGCAGATGGCTGCGATCTATCCAGTATTGGATATGTATGCATGCATTGCGACCAAGTGGTCACGTCATTTAGGCTTCTGTATCACCTATACGGCCCTCCTGATGAAAACCTGGCGCGTCTCCCTTACGTATCGCGTGAAATCGGCGCACAAAGTCAAGCTGACCGACAAACAATTGCTGCAGTGGATGGTGCCCATCCTGATGGTGATGCTGATCTACCTGAGCACCTGGACGTTGAGCGCCACGCCGATCGCGGAGGAAATCGAAGATCAGGAGGGGTTGAAATTTAAGCAGTGTTCCTACAACTGGTGGGATCACAGTCTCGCCATTGGTAATCATCGCATAAAATATAACATCTTAACTCTCAGCCGTCCGAATCAACACATTCTAACATTTGTGTTGTTTCCAGGCGAGGTTTTGTTCCTGGCTTGGGGCATACGCGTGTGCTACAACGTACGCAATGCCGAATCCTTATTCAATGAGGCGCGATTGATCAGCTACGCCATTTACAACATCGCATTGGTTAATTGTACCATGGTTGCATTCCAGTAAGTCGGCTTTCTTGGCATTTTCTTCAATTGCGTCCGACTGAAATGCGCGAATTCATCACGATTTAAAACTTGATTGCGTCGTGTTCCAGTTTATTGATATTCCCCAAAGCAGGACCTGATATTAAGTACTTGCTGGGATTCGTCCGCACACAATTGTCTACGACTGTAACGATTGCGCTCGTATTCGGGCCGAAGGTAAGAATAAACACCCCTCCCGACCGAATCGAGCGCGGTGCGGCTGACGAGAGTGTTTGCACTCGGCACATGTAACTCAATTTGTGATCTGTGTGCCGCAAAGGTAATAAGAGTGCTGCGCGGCCAAGGCGATCAATGGGACAACCGCGCGCGGAGCCGCGGCGTGACTGCATCCTTCTCTCTGAATGGCATTGGCTTGGTCCCGGAGGAGCCGACGGATTTATACCAGGAAAATGAAGAACTTAAAGTACGTGCCCGCTTCGCGCAATTGATTCGAATGCGTTTTCACCTCGCCTCGTTCGCTTGCTTTTAGGAGGAGATCCAGAAGTTGGCGGGCCAGATTGAGTTCATGAAGATCGTGCACATGGAGGTAAACAACCGGCATGTGAAGCCCAAGACGGGCGGCTACTTCAGCGCGCCGGCCGTGCAGAGTCCGATGACGAAGGCCGGCTGCCTGTTGGCGAAGACGAGCAGCGACGATTTGTAAATAATCAAAACAATGATTCAGAGTCCCAGCGTAAAAATTAGATCTTAACACCATATCTTAACTAGTTTAAACTTCAAACGGTGATGTAAAATTACGTTTTCATTCAGTTTTTTACGGCCACATATTCACAGCGATATTGCATTTGGTTGATGAGTATAATGCATGTTTGAATTTAATGCTTTTCCCAACCAACCAAAGATGATGTCCCCGCAAATGGTGTATTGCCATTTACTGTTGCTTTAATTGTAACCACGCCAAATTTAATGTACGCACGAATATTATCTGTGTGTCCGCAAACATACTCACTGAAAGCTACACTAAACGCTTAATGAAAACTTAAAAAAACTGAAAGCAGTTCAATTAAAACACGTCTTGTGTGACTGTCGACTGATTTTTTAAGCCGTTTTAAATGTAATTTAATGCTTCACGGATTCTAATTGTGATCGTGATTATGGCGCGGTGGAAGATTGCAACATAGCTGAATTTGGGATGCTACAAGTAGTGAACGTAAATATAAATGATACATATAGGGGGCGAGGCAGGAGCAGGTGTGTAAAGGAAAGTGAAAAAAGACGTTAAAGTTCGTAATCTGTTAAAATTAGAGCGTTGATCACGTTAAGCAGTTGAAAAAGAAAAGTTTACCAAAACGTTTAAAACTAAGCGCAATTATGTGAAGATGTCGATTAATCAAACAGATGCTTGCAATTTGATCATTTTGCGAGTGGAATGCTTACACTTCGAACAAAATTGAAACGCGGGCGGTGTGTGATGCAAAATTTGTGAGGGCAAAAACACTCGTTGATACTTTTACAATGAGCCAACTTTCAAACAGAATGACAATATTTGCAATTACTAGAAGTGACGTGTGGAAAACATTAGGAATTATTCGTATCAGAACAAAGCTATTTTCAAAGAAATTAGAACTGAAGACACGTAGAATTAATGCGAATTAGGTAGCTTGTAAGCTAGATAGGCATATAAGCGTAAAAAGAATTGAACATCACGAAAAAACAAAAGCGGTAGAAAAGACAGCAGCGCAGAGGAATGGATTTCGCATCGGGCTGGAAGAGATCGGGAACCAGAAAGTCGAAATTTCTTCACTATTTTTATTGCGGAATTAATGACGGACGCCACGCCAATTATCCAATTAGCCAACTGAATGTATACATGTAGCCGTAAACTCACCGTAAACATGTACCGCGTACCGACCATTAACTAAATATTCAGTTGCAATTAATGATTTTATATGCAGAAGGTTTTTATGTTTATGATCACATTGTCACGGAAAGCGTCTGAAGGTCAGCGATTCGCATAAAATGTCACATTTTCCAAAAGGGGTAACTGTAACGAAGAATGGATAATAATATTAAGGACTATATTTTTTTGTACTTATAGTTTAAAAGTTAAAAACTCAGATTAGAATACTCAGAGGGCATAACATTGTAGATTAGAATTTAGATAAGAATACGTAGCAAACTTAAATTTTAAAATTGAATTTAGATTAGAATACGAAGATAACCTTAATTTGTATGAGAATTTAGATTTTAAAAAAAGTTGGAATTCTCAGAGAAATTAAAAGTTAAATTGGAATTTCAATTTAAAAATAAACTTAGATTAGAATAAGTTGAGAACTTAAATTTATATTAGAATTTAGATTTTAACAGAAAACAAAATTTGGAATACTCAGAGAAATTAAAATTTAGAGTAGAATTTAGATTTAAAATCAAACTTAGATATATATTAGAATTTAGATTTAAAAAAACTAAGATTAAAATGCGTTAAGAATTAAAAGCTTAGCTTAGAATAGTAGAGAATTTAAGATACTTTAGAGATACTATAATATACAATAACGATTATTCCGGAAATTTCAATCCTAACATTTTAAATCTGAATGTACTATTGTCACCCATCTTCCCTTAGCGAGAGCGACTTATAAAATAGATAGAAGAATAGATACATATTATCAATATAAACTATATCCAAAATTAGATTTTAAATTTAGATATATAAGTTTAGACATTAAAGAAAAAAATCAGACTACACATACACACAAGCATACATACATACATATACGCACGCACACACACACACACTTATGATAATACTAAATATAAAGTTAAGTAAGGCTATCTTTTGATTAAGCAACTTTTTTGTTCCACGTGTCACTGTGTAGACAAGCAATAGGTATACTGGCGAAAGTCAAACTCAAACGGCAGGATTTAAGGCCAAATAGCACGAATCACATCGTTTAATTGAGCCTGTAGCGACTGATTCGTACTAATTGATAAATATATTTAATGTGTGGAAGAGTTAGGCTAAGAATTCAACTGAATGCAACACGTTGAAATGAATCAATCCAATTCAACACAACAGAATGTGACTTTTATGCTCGCAAACTGCAGACGCTTTCAAAAATGCGCGCTTGTTTATATAACAATTACCATACGCAAAATGCGTCCGTATGTCCAGCTGGTAATGACGAAGTCAATTTCTTTCTAGTCACGCTCACAATTTGACTGCTATGCTAAAGCGGAGTAGTCGAAATATTGATTACTTTTGTTTATGTTTATTAATGTTTTACATATGTTTGCATGCGTTAAACGTGGGCGCATCCACGCATAAAAAATAACATCACCTTCTGCATAATTAATAGTATTTATTTAATGCGCGATTGAGAATTGATAAGATTACTATGCGGGTTCGGGGCGAGCATTTGAATTGTTATATGATTTAAGCACTAATTAATTGAAACTCGCCGATCGTTAACTAAACTTAAGTGTAAAATGCGCGCGTTTTCTTTCCTTGGTTGCCCAACGCGACCCGACGTCTACTTACTACTCACATATTTGCATCTATTATCGTGAACTAAATGTTATATGCATGCAACACAAGTAATCCACTCCGCAGGAGATTCAGAGTCAATGTTTTCATGTTCATGCCATATGCCAGGGGTGGTGATCTTCGACTGTCTCGCCAAGAAAGAGTAAAAGCTGTTAGTCAGTGCTGACATTGCTGACATTGAAATCAAAAAATGTCTTCACATTTTCAATCATAAAATACACAACATATATAGACTAACCAACTCTAACATTCATCATTTCTCGGTTTGACAGAAACAAAGATGCCAATATCGGGCATCTTCGTTTAAGTTATGATTTTTGAAAGCTCAATACAATTTTTTGAATTACATACAACTAAGATAGACCTTACATTAAATAAGTATAATAAATTACCAAATAATCATTGAAGGTCTTATAGATCCAACTTGTTTTTTTGTTACAAGTTCTCTGTGATTTATCAAAAATTTGGCATAAACTTGCTGGGCATGAAATGCTTTAAATTTATTACTTTGATTTTGGTATACCAATATTGTGCCAAGTCACGGGCACCTCCAAAATGTACAACTGATTAAGACACTACAGACTTGTAAAAAAAAATCGAGAATCGAACTCTAGTCTTCTGGGTGCAAACCCAGAATTTTACCAACTAAACTAGACCAACACTCTGAAGCCTGGCGCATAAACAGCTTTGAACAAAATATTATATTGAGTTTGTAAACGTGTTGGTCGACTTAGAAGACTTGGGTTCGATCCCCTGTTGCACTCGTATTATATTATTTTTCAAATGTTATTTTTAAATGTGCGGATGCCACACTCTATTTAAGCGTATTTCTCTGCTCGTTTTTATTTAGGCAAAAATATTTAATACATTTTCATTTAATTTGACTCAAATATCTACAACAAAATTCATTTATTTGCGCCACATATAAAATTAAACGAATATGTAAGCTAGTGCTCCGATCCGATATTGCCATCTTTCTTCCTGTCAAACGGCACAATGTTTCAAAATTATGAAAAAATCCATGATACAGCAGATCAACACTAATTTGCCATCCCTGTATATGCCATACCCTATAGTTACCTACCTACGATACCACAATGCTATGTTATGATATAAGATGCATATTAAATGAAAAATGTTCGTTTGAATGGAATTATACTAAAGAGTTGAATGATGAATTGCTGACGATTGATTAACGAAAGAGCACCTTCACTTTGGTTGCGTGCATTTCCATCCGGTGTGAGATAATGTTCGAGTTTAAGTGTGAATTAAACAGTTAGAGAGTGTAAGCGCGTATTTCGTTTAGCATTAAGGATTAATGTGGTAAAAAAGTCAAGTAATTGATATAACTGATAAGCACGGAGATGTATTAATTATGATGAATGATACAATATTATACATTTAATGTTGTTACCAATGTTATTTATGTAAAAGAATATAAACGATATATTTTTGGTGTTATATAAGACAAATATATACTGAATATTTTGTGTTTTAATATGTCTCGATGTTTGTTGTGTAAAAAAGGCAAAAAAAATAGTAAAAAGAAATAATGAAACAAAAAATAGAAGAGAAATTATTGCTTCACTACCTTTTCTGATGTAGTCCGTCTGGTACGAATTGTAATATAACATAAAATTCAATAATCCTCTATTTAGATTAAAATTGAAAAACTGCGCAATGAACGCAAGTGCCTGAAAATGGACCCTAAAGTTTTTCCGTTTTTCGATATTTTGGAAGCAGCCTATATTTCCCGAATGCGTTGTCGTTTAAGTTTCATAAAAATGTTTGTGTCAAGTGTTACCCCTTAGGAAATTTGAGATTTTTGATATTTTAAATATTTCATCGTGTGCCTCTTCGTGTTTCTGTGATCGGGATACAGAATCGAGAAATTTTCTGCGCTAAATGGAACGAAAAACCTGGAATTGTTGAATATTATGAAGATCAACATGGCTGTAAACATTCCATTGCATTCTTTGTTTGGCTCATCGGACAATGAGCCAGCATCCACAGAAGTAGCCCATTATTGGAAGATGTATTTATTACATGGTCTTAAGTTGTGAACCTGCAGGTATATCCTAGTGCTAAAGGGTCTGCAATTTAACCACAAAGTGCCGACTGAATTGGCATAGTATTAATTTGGAAAAATCCATAAATAAATATAAATCCAAATTTGATATAATGTTTCTCATCTCATTCAATCCGTATGACTATTTCTTTCCAAACATAATGTGTGATTATTAAATTAAGTAATTTATTCTGATCCACCATATATTTTTTTTTTCATGTGATATTCATAAATTGAATATTCATGTTAATCGGTACTGAAAACAAGTTGTTCATATCTGCTTTTGGAGCCCATCACACTATTCCTTCAACATGGGGATGATTCTGCAAATAAAGAATGCTCACGAAGAAAGTCTAGTGTTAACAGTTAACAATTGAACTGATCTTGAAATATTAAAACTGCTTGAACTGATTGAATAATAGAATCTTTCGAAACTTTAGTTAATTGGTTGATGCATTAGTGTCAAAGTCAATGCTGTCAACTTTCACCTTGGCCGATGCATTTGTTTTTCGGGCAATTTCTATCTCGTCGTTCATTGGTCTGTCCTTTGTGCCGTCACAACAACATTAATCGGCTTATATTTAAAAACTATAGCACCTAGGGCCAAATCGACTTCACTACACCCTTAGTAGTACATACATATTAAATGTCCCCAACTATATCTTCCAAAGGTTCATATTGCAAAGTTTGACTGAGGTGAACGATCTAATTCTTTATTCCTCGCGAGGAATAAAATTCTTATGCTTCAATTACCATCTATCAATTATGGATATCATTATGTTTGTCATTTGCGAAGCCTTATGGCTCACAAATCTTACAAAATTTACATACATTCATGTTAAAGATATTTTAAAGTACTTGAAATTGTTAGTGCGTCTCTGCTGTATAATTTAAGCGTCCATAGCCTTCAAATTCCACGAAATTACAGTGTTGATTCATTCGTATTTTTTCGGTGTTAATGCGTTGCTTTCATTAATTTATGATTTTTGTAACAATTACTAATTGCCTTCCGCGTGAAATAAGCAGCTAAACCATCGTAAACAGGGCAAGATGTTCAACATATTTGGCAAATCAGATCCTAAAGGTTAGTAGTGTTGGATGCATTGTAAAATATGTAATTTCCACCAGGCACTTGTAAATGTTGTTTTGTATCTTGCTGCAGAACAACAGCGGCAAGTGGATAGGTCCCTTAGGAAAGCATCGCGGGATATTGAACGTGACAGGCGTGAATTGGAAAAGGAAGAAAAGAAATTGGTATGATTTCAATGCATTGCACACAATATCAGTTCATCTCTATGTTTTGTATGGCAGGAGCTAGAAATTAAAAAATTAGCCAAAGAAGGCAATAAAGAGGGCTGTACTATTCTGGCCAAACAACTAGTGCAACTCAGGAGGCAGAAAACCAGGACCTATGCAGCTAACAGCAAGCTGCAGGGAGTCAGTGTGCAGACCAAAGCGATGGGTGCAAATGTCAAGCTAGCTGATGCAATGGCAGTGGCAGGCAAGTCCATGGGCCAAATGAATCAGCTGATTAATCCGGCGCAAATGGGCGCCACAATGCAGGAGTTCTCCAAGCAGAGCATGAAGATGGACATGACTGAGGATATGATGAATGAGGCCTTTGATGATATTCTTGCTGATAGTGATGAAGAGACTGAATCCAATGACATTGTTACACAGGTGTTGGATGAAATTGGCATTGAGATGTCTGGAAAGGTACAAACATGCTAACTTGTATAGAATCTTAATGTGGAATTCATAATTTATTTAATTTCAGATGTCTGGTGTTCCACTGCCTGAAAAAGGTCATATTGAAACAGGTGAAAGTTCCAGAGAGAGTGGGAAACTCACTGATTCTGAGATTGAAGCACAACTTAGCAAACTTCGTTCATAAAACACCAAGTATTCGATAATATTGCATTATGAGCACAGGGAATTCTATTTTCTCTCTATTATTTGCAGCTTGATTACGATTTTCGCATGTTTTAAAATTAAACTTTTGTTTCTAGCCTGAATGTTAAATGTTTTTATTTAAATTTGATCACTTGTGATAATTTGTTAATAGACATAAGAAGTTGCACAGAATATAATTCTTGAAAAGTATTTCTTCGTTGGATTTATTGAATTTCATATAAATTGGCGTTTTCATCGATTACATTACGAATATTTCTTCACAAATCAATGCATCTAGTGCCATCTGTTAGCAATGAACGCAATTATTCCAAGTTATACTATAAAGTGTGGGATAGTCTTTGGTATAAGTACATATATACAATAGGTTTCGTATAATTTGCCTTTTGTGATGGTAAAAATATTAAATTATGTTGACGCGTACTGAGATCATTACCAATAATTATTATTCGGTATGCGCATCTTTAACAGTACATCATTTTTATCATTAGATGTCGCCACCTATATCGCTTTCAGGTTTTATTTTAAGCGTATGTATATCTAAAAACGCTTGCTTTTGCACTTCATATAATTATATTGGCAACACTTATTTTTAAATCAAGTTTATTTACACGATTACACATGGTACCAGATTATGCGTCTGGTTATTTTATGCCGTGATTATTTAAACAGTGACTTCCGGACCTTCGATGATCGTCCCCGTGTGCTCCGTGAACAGTTCTCGATCTTTGTAATAATATGCGAAATATATGCCTGTTTATCTAATCTCTAACGGTGTGGTCCAATAGAGGTAATTCCCGATTATCTTACATCCGCCGCTCGGCGACGGTTTTGCGGCACTGAAAGTTTCCGCTTCGTACCGATCAGACGTAATTTTGTCTATTGCGCCCCATCCACAAATTCTACTACAACATGCAGAAGGTGCTGTTTTTCATCGCTGCGGCATTCTTGGTCGTTGTATCTGCCCAAAGTAAGTCACTTCGCTGCTGTGTTAGCAACTAGTAGAAGCTCTCTTTTCACGTTTGCAATATTCGCCGCCATTTTTCAGATGCGGCCAATTCATCCCAGCTGAAATGCTACTTCTGCGACAGCGCAAATACACCCGAGTGCGAAAAGAAGCCCAGCAATACGTTGAAAGTGTCCTGCGACGATTTAATATACGACGATTCCGATTCGCGTTCGGGCATCCCGAGCGGGCGTTCGCAGAACAAGTACCTGACCGAGATCTTCAAGCGCGAGTCCAGCCGCAGTCTCGGCAATGATCTAGTCGAGTACAGGTGCATTACGGCCGGCATTGTCGAAAGTGAGTATTGCGATCTCGATATCGCGAACGAACTTGAACTTATTCATGCATGAAACGTTTTGTCGCTGCGGACAATTTACGTCACACCAGGAGCAATTGTAGAAATATACAAAAAATAAGTTTATGATTGCACGACACATGCGAGCATTTCGAAATGCGGTGAAATAGGAACAAATAGCGATTTGTCATCCGTTGATAAGCATTATCGATAAGCATTTGTACGCGTCTATGTACTTAAGTCCTCACGCCCGTGATGGCGTGAGCGATGGGCGTTGCCTTAATGTAACATTTGCTTTTTTTGCGCCTAGATGGCAACAAGAATTTCATCCGCACCTGCGCCCCGCTGAGGGCCAACGTAGTGAATGTCTGTGAATTCATGAGGGGGCACGTTGAGGAGAGAATTAAAATTAAAGAGTGCTTCGACTGCCTAGAGGACTATTGCAATTCCGCATTCTCATTCAACGCCAGCCTGTTCATCCAGTTTATCAGCGCCATCTTTGTGTGGTTCTTGGCCAAATTCTAATTTTCGATCGATTAACATGCAGCAATACATTTTTAATAAATAGAATATGTACTTGTGTACCAAACAGACCCTGCGTAGATCGTATTTTATAAAGATTTAAACTCACACTGCAAATTATTATCCTCAGCTTGTTTGTTTCGTTATTATTAATGTTTCATGTGACATGTTCATACTGCCGATGTCGTCAAATAGACGCACAAGGCAATTACTTTGTACTTTGCACCGATTGTTTGAATTGTGTTGTAAACATTCATTAAATTAGTTTGAATAGTACCGACTAAAATTAATCACTCCTGGGGGTACCAGGAATCCCGCCAATTTTACCAATTATTTTAATCTTTTTAAAAGCTCACGCATAAAAAGAAAGAAGCGAAAATGATCGCTGCTTTTCAAAACTGTCACACCACGTCATATCACTGCTCGCAGCGCGTGTCGACGATTTGATTAGAGGATAAATGTCCACTACGCTCCACACGAACAACGTACAAGCAATGCAAATAAATCATTCATAACACAACATAACAAGGGTAGTAAATTGCCTTTATTATATTAGGATTATTTTGGATTGGCCGTGGGCTAGTGGAAATTACTTAATCAGAGTTACCTGGTGATAGGGAGCACTTCAGACTAGTCATAACTGTCCTAGCGGAATGTTGGCTCAACGAGTAATTTCTGTTTGCGCCCTGCAAATGGTATGTGGAACCATGTTTGAAAACCTGCCTTCCTTGGAAAGGAGGGACGATGCACTGAAGCGCTGCATTGACAACCTGACCGAGCTGAACTTTGGCCCGAAAGAGTACGTTTTGTATTCGCATTGGAACGGAAACATCAGCACGATTTTCGCCTTCTCATCCAAGTATACAATGCAGGTGTACAATTCCAAGCTGAAAAGGGGTCGCTTGGTTTTGAATCTCTTCAAGCGATTTACTGCATATGTCATTGTCGCCAATGCAGCTAATTTTGATGAGCAGTTAATCGTGATGGAATCGATGCTGCGCTGGAATGCCAGGGCCAAGTTCATCATCGCTTTGCAAGGTCGCGCAAGTGAAGAGATTTGGCGAAAGCTGGCCGGTTTCTATGTGGTTAACGTCGTCGTACTCCAAACGGATGATCTCCAACTTTTCACGTACTTTCCGTATAAATATGAAAGTCTGCGAAAGCCAGATTTACATGCGCAAGCTCTTGGGCCATGTTCTGATTTTGACGTCACTATGGGCAACTTGTCTCTTATAAAGGTTCCGAAACAATGGCGGAACACTACCATCGTGGTTGCTTACATGCCGCTCCATCCGTACATCTTGGATCCCGAGAACGGCGAAGGCATCGAAATTGAGATCGTAGGTTTGATGAGCGGCTTCATGAAGTACGACGTGCACTTCTCTACGATTAAGTATGCTGACTGGGGCGTCTATTTCCCCAAGAATCAGACCTACAGCGGGCCCGTCGGCGCCGTCCAGCGCCACGAGGCGGACTTCGTCATTGGGCATTTTCACCTGCGCGAAGAGGAGCGTGTCATTGACTTCGACACCACCTTCTCCTACATGGACGACGATATCTGCTGGATAGTCCCGATCGCGTTGATTCGCTCCCACTGGCAGAACATCATGAACATCTTCGATTACAACACCTGGTGGTTGACCATCGGCTCGCTATTTCTGTCCTACGTCGCCTGGCAGTTCTTCAATTGGGGATCACCGTACATCCTCCCTGAAGCATATCGATACTATCGCAATCCACTGTGCAGCATGGAAGTGCCATTCTTAAACTTCTTAGGACTGCCGATTATGCACGAGCCGAAATCATGGGCCACCCGGTTCCTCTTCTTGGTCATCTTCACGTTCTGCTTCATTCTGGTGACTGGCTGGAAGTCGTACCTCATTGTTTCGCTCACGCACGACACCCCCGGGTATCAAGTGCAAACGCTGAAGGACATCATCAACGCGGGACTATCGTTTGGCATTTACAATGAACTAGTTGATCTGAATTGTGCGGAGGGCACTGCGGAAGGTGACTTCGTCTGCCAGCATGCTGACAGACACTTGTGTGATGCTTCGCACGCCTGCTTGGATCGGGTTGCGTTCAAGCGGGACTTGTGTACCATCGCAACTAAGCGCATTTTAAGGTACTATGTCTAACCTTAACTCTTTCTGGTGCCATTTAGTAAACGGTGATTTTCGTAGATATCAATCGCCACAGCATTATAGAACTGAAAGCGGGCGAGAAATGTTGTACATCTTTAAGCAGTGCTTGGCAAAGGATTACACAGTGCAGTACTATGCCAGAGGCCATCCGCTCTTTGAGCGCAGTAATAATCTCCTCATTTGGTTGAGAACGAGTGGGTTTGTGGATAATTTGGATAAGCGCTTGGACCAGAAGATAGAGCTCAGTTTCCAGCAGTACATGAAGGGGCGCTCTAAATTTGAAATCAGCGTTTTGCAATTGACCAATTTGCAAGGGATGTTCCTTTTGTTATTAGGGGGCCTGCTTGGATCCACAGTGGTTTTCTTCTTGGAGTTGCTTCTGTATCGGAAGAGACACCTGGTGCAAGAGTACCAAGCACGTTTGTACCATTTCTTATGGGGCATATTCACGTCAAGCGTGGAGTGAATTCGGAATATACTTCGCATATTCCATCTGCACTGTCTTTTGGACGCTGCCAACAACGCAGTAACCTTTCACGTGGGCTCTTTAGCACTGCGCGTTGAACAACTGTTGATATATTGGGGATTATAAAGTAATATTCTAATACAGCGCACAAAAGACATAAATGTCATCGAAATGTTGAAAGTGTATAAAATAATAAATGTCACCTGCATGCCCTTGTGGATTTTTGTCTCGTGGTTACGTAACATTTATTTCAGCGAATTTCAGCGCGCAGTGGGTTTATGACTTATTTATAGCGCGCATTCAGCTGAAATCATTGAATTTCGCGCAAACAATGTTGTAATATCGTCGTAAATCTGGTGCGCATTTTCCGCTACCAGAAGCCCTTCAATCCAATGCAGCGTATTGAACAATGCTTGCACTGAATGCTGTATTAGTTATACACAACAATACAATATTGGTGTATTACTGGTTCAGTGTTGGCGTGTCATTGGCCCTGTGTAGCAGGACAAGGCAATTTCTGAAATAAGTTTTTGAACAAAATGTTGATAGTTTTAGAAGGAATAATAATGATAAATTCAAATAGCATTTTAGGGTAGTTACCATAAGTTTGAAGGGTTAAAAGTATAACAAGTGAATGCGTTTACGCAGGACAAGGCATGTTCTCGAATAAGTTTATAAAGCAACATTTTCCTGGTTAATAACACTGGGTAGAAATATCGACCAAATGTACCGGCTCGGTAGTAGATATTTATACATCAAATACATATAATAACCAAGTGATTCATGTACAGTAGGAGTGTGCCTTTCACATAGGATTTGTTACAACATTCGAAGTCAACAGGAACTACCCTTAAACACATTTTCATAATTCTTGTTGTATTAAAAATTAATTCTATATAGGAATTTGAGTATTAGTTGTGAAGCATTGTAGTATTACTCCGGCGCTATTGAACGTAGTAGAGTTAACTATGCATACTCGCCCAGTAACTAGGGGTGGAATTAGTACAGTGTGTACACAACATGTTTTCAGGAATGTGGTCTCCGTGATCGCAATTCGGCAAATACTGATCGATTCGAAATGCACGAATTGTTCTTTTCAAATGCCCTGTCACCGCACTGCAGCGGACAACCTTTATCAGAGCTCAGAGCAGCAAAAAAAGGCAGCCACATGCGCGGCATGTTGAGCACAGTCCTGTAATTAGGTTGTAGAATGTAGACTGGAGTGTTGTAGAGCGTCGAGTATAGACGTTATCCAGCATACACCCAGCAGGGGCACCGGACACAAATTCGATGTTTTCGTGCGGGAGCGCGCCCCCTCTCTCCCCTCGCCGCCCTCACGAATGTGTGCCGCCTTGACGTCATGAGTGCGGCGGCGTCCCGGTGACGTCACGACTGCAGGGATAAAGGTCACGTGCGTCGCGGGGGGCGCTCGGGAGCGCGTTGCGGAAGCGCGCGCGCCCTGCCCGCCGGGCGCTCCTTCTCACCCCCACCCGCCGCTTGGACATCGGAAATTGACTAACAATACTAAATATCGAACGCGGCCAACGCGGGCATGTCGCCCCATTTGCCGGCGCAGACGCGCAGATCGCCAAAGAAAGCGGCGAGCTGGGAATTAGGCGCGCAGAAACCGCGCCGCAAATTGCAGTCGTATGCAGGAAATTGGAAAATTGGAGACGGCGCCTTCTGTATTTGCCGGGCCGCGGGCCTCCCTGGGGCAGAGTCTTACATGCACGTGAAAGCGACGCCGCCGTCAATGATTTATTCACCAACGCCGCTGGAATGCCGTCCGCATATGCATAACACACAATCAATTGTTCAATCACACTCCCGCGCGGCCCCGATGCAGATTGCTTTCGTGTAATCAAATTACACCAGTACTTCCTTAATTTCTTCTCGGCCGGCCTTGTGCCTCGGCTTTCCGAAACAAATAAATCATCGCGCATAATCGTATCGATCAATATGTGATTCCATGGACAACAGTTCACACCTAGAATTATCCACGTTGATGTCACGTTCCAAAAAAAAAAACATGCCCGGTTACCAAGTTACTACGGTGGTCCAATTTGAAGTGGTATGTAGTGAAAACTTAGTAAGCGAGAAGAAATGTGTTATTTTGATTTAACACGCTAAACAGCATGTTGGCATGTCGGGGATTAAATATGACGCGGCCCCTCAATAAGCCGATGCCTGCGCGCGCCAATTAATCAAATTACCGGTCGCAATGCACACCGCGCCATCACCGCTATTGACTTATAAAACTATACAAGCGCCGCGGCAAATTACATTACTTTCTATCACGGCGTCCTCCCGACCGCCAAGATTCTATTTAGCCTAGGTATACACTCCAATGTAAACTAAAAGGTTTATTAATACACCCTGCGTTTGCCCAATGCGATTAAATCCAGAGTGTTAGAGAGCACCTAATTAAACAAACCATTAATCCATATTCCTACGGAGATTTAAAACCAGGCCATGCATGAAAACGACGCCTACGCATGCTTTGATTATTGGTAACAACAAACATGGTTTCGGAGTAGTTTAGCTTACGGCTCACGGTAATGTAAATTGGCGTTACACCGGTGACCTTCGACATGCCTTCACCCGTTGATCCTGCAGTGCACACCTTAGTTGAATAACGTAACGTTAGAAGCTGCAATAGTGTTGGGACGAAAAAAATGACTCTTTGCTTTGCGGTATGGGTTGGAAACAGTTCGAAATCAGACACCCCGACACCCGGATGTAAACATCAGGATACTGGATAGCTAGGAGACGCCACACCGGAAGTGCGCGTAATGTGCGCGGAGCCGCATTGCAACAACCGCCTTGGCCCTTGTAGATCCAATTAAAGTTGCAAGTGGAAGTTCCGAATTGGAAATTTGGAGCCGTGAATCAAAGCGCTTAATGCCGGCGTCGATCGACTGCGTCTAAAATTGGAAGTCAATTTAGACTTCGAAGGAAGCCAATGAACAAAACCCAAGTAAAGTTTGTTTATATCCACCCTCTACGACTCTACGCCCTACATACAACACGATCCAACCCATTCCTACCCAATTCGCCAAGCGTATAAATAGAAGAGAGCATATTTGTTTGAATTATGCGGACAATCGATTGTATAACATAACGGCTTATTAACATCGCATTAGTGTTTTTTTGCGTTTTTGAGTTGTCGAGATGCTCGATAATTCAGGGGTGGATTTAGATAACCTCGCTCTGTACTTAGGAAGGCCCAGGACATAGTCGTATGAAGCGCGTACGCTGCAGGAATGTATATCAAGATGATGCTTGAATTTCGACGTTTTGCGAAATGGTGTTTGTGCATAAGGCCGTCCCTGTGGCAGGAGACACGAGCGCTACCCAGGCCTGGACAGTTTTATTTCCATTCGCGCCGACTCCCCGCCGTAATACCTCGAATAGAGTGTACCTATCTATCTGTCTGCCTATTTGTCTATCTGTTATTACGATCAAATGTCTTTTTATCACGCAACTCCACCGCGAATAGCTCGAAGCTCGACGCGAGTTGTAAAACTCTTCGCACACGTACGCCGGATTTGAATGGGAGTCCCATATAGGCTATTCGATTTTTATGTGCCATGTGCTATTCTGCCAGCCTGCATTAGCATTACGCCGTGGAACGGCGAGGATTATCCGGCGTGCGCGCATGCTGGACATTGGCTAGCCGCAAAGGAAAACAACTCCCGTGCCGCAGCGCGAATGTGTGCAAATGGCTTTCAGTACACGCTCGCATTCAGCGAGTTATTCTGGCGCCCCCCTCCCCCAGGCACGCATGTGTGCATTTTTACGGCGCGGACGCAGGACGTAATTCCCGGCGGGCACATTGCGGAGGGCACGGCTAAAGTGCCGCTATCATTTCATTCTAATTTAATTATTAAAATGTTTCAACAATGTACTTTGCACGTGGCGTATTTGCCCAGGGTGGCCAAACCTGCCCCGCACCTCCCTCCCCCACACCCCGCGCGGGGGTAAATTATGCCGCCGCTAATGCATGATTCATCATCGAAGGCAGCAGGAGAAAAAAATCGTTATAAATAGTGCGAGCGCGCCGATCTAACACTCGACGCGGACGGGCGCGAAAGCCTGTTAAAAATGAAAGCTTGAAAGCTTGCGGGCGTTGAAAGTTGCAGCCTTTGTCTGCCGGGATGCCGGCCGGATGTCCGGCGATGTACTTCTCCGCGCGCGCGGCGTGAATTAAGCGTGAGTTATCACTTCGTTCAGCTTTTAATTAGTGTTAACGCGCTGGCGGGCGAGAGGTCAGGCCGCGGCGCGAAGTTCAACAAGAAAATGAAGACGGAAGCATCCAGTTTTCCTGAATATTTTATCATCGCCACGATGGGAGCAAGCGGGACCGCGTCGCGCTCTTCTTTACTTTTGCCTCTGCCTCTGCTGCCTTCTTACAACGGCGTCTGCCCTTTTTTTATTCGTTTAATAACTCCTGCAACTCCAGCCCGCGCGCCATTGCCACACAGCGTTTTTCAGGCGCGCTAAATGCGCACACAGTGCCGAGCGCGCAGAATTTAGGTGAGTGCAATGCTCATTGTATTGATAAAACATGAACGCCGGAGTTGGCGGAGAAGACGGCGCGCGGCGGGAAGCGGACGCGTCTCAAGAGTCCTCTACGAGTTGGGAAATTGTTGGGAATTTATGTCCCACCGCGGCGGGCCGCACTGCCACGGGATACTTATAAGCTGCAACGCCTACAATGTCTATAAAGCCTGCAAAAGCTACAATGTTAAAGCGGTACAATTCCCGCGTCGCGGCGCGCACAAAAATTTGATGCGATAAAGCCGCGATGGACATAAACTTTCAACGAGACACTATTCATCATTTGCGCATGCATAGAATATAAATAGATGAGTGCGAGATAGATGAGTGTCCCTGTGTCCCTGTCGCTGCGTGTTGCGGACGAATGATGAATGCATTGCGATGTCCCGATGTCAACCGACAACCGACAGGTCAATACCAATTTCAAACTCCATTTGGACTGTACAACAAAATAGTTCTCCTTTTTGGTTGCCTCTTTCCTGGTGCTAGTTGCTAGTTTTGTAATGTTTTCCGCTCGTGTTTCGAATAGTGTAAGTACACAGCATGTTTACAAGCACGATGTACATGAGGTCAAGCTTGGACGGTGTAATTCCTGCTCAAGTCGCCATGGCAGTTATGTGCGGCATAAATATCCAAATAGCGCAGTGGCAAAATGGCCTGTAATGACGGCTGAAAATTGGCTCGTGCAAGAACAAAAAAACGAACAACATGCAAACGTGTGTACTTACAGTTACCAGTTACAACTCGTGTTGATCGCATCAGGTAGGTTGTTCATGCGCTTCAATTTACGCCACGATTGCATCCGACGCTAGACTAGAGTTAAAGTTAGGCTTAGATCAGTTAGAGTTAGAATGTTGGAGTGTATGGAATCAGGCGGTTGTCATCGTTGGTTCGTTTGCGTTTGTCATTTTCCCATTTTCTTTATGCGTTTGCTGCCTGCCTGCCTGGGTAAAGAGGGTCGCCGAAATGAAAATGCAGAGTTCAATGCCCAGTGTTGCATGATACGCTAGCGTTCTTCGTTGTTGTGTTGGGCCGTTGGCGGTGCTAAGCGCTCGCACCTCAGCACCGCGCGGAAGTACGAGGAAGACGGAATGAGGAACAGCGCAAGGAATTGAGCGCGACTAGCCGGACGAGTGCAGCAGGAGCATGCAGGCGCTGTTCACGTTTGTTGTTTTGCCGTCGGCCTCCACTGTCTGCCTATGAACTGTGGGGTGGTCGGTCGGCAGGTGGGATATAGGATAACGCTCCCGCATTGATAATGCTGGAAGCCCCGCAGCGCTGGCGCACGGCTGGCATGTGGTATTGGATTCCATTCCTGGATACCCGAAACTCGTTTTTGCTTTGAATGGTTCGAATTCCCGCGCGGTGGGCGGAGGGGGGAGGGGGCTTGGGCAGGCAGACCGGCGAGATATCAGCGCCGCCGAAAATTGCCGAAATGAAACCGTAAATAATCGATGCCGGTGAAGTGCTCGGAGGTGGTGCGTTTCCATCAAATGTTAACTGGCTAAGCAGGGGTCGCCTCCGCCGGCGGTAAGGTCGCGCAAAGGGGCACGGCAAAAGGACTGATTAACCTGTTTGTTATTGTGATTCATTAAAGAGCCATTCTTTTTTTGGCTACTGGCTCTTTGGGTTCCAGGCCCTGCTGGAACTGATACGATGAGTGGTGGCGTGTATTATTAGGTCGCAGGATGTGAAATGGAACTCTTCCTTCTTGCTTCCATTTGCCACCAAAATGCAAATACAGTGCGCGGGGCAAATCCCGTGCTGCGCGAGCCGGGACGCGTGCGTCGATAGTCGGGCCGCCGCTTGCCGCCGCCGTCGCCGCCGCTGCCGGCGTCGCAAGCGAAAGAACGTGCCACGCACACGCAAGAAGGGGGGCCACCACACAGGCGCAACCACCGCCATCCTCTCTGCCCCTCCACCAGCGCGCTTCTCTCGCCGCGCGGATCTATTTATCGAACGCGCCGCCACCACCGCTGCCGCCGCCAGCAGCGCCGCAGTATAGCATCGCACCCGCGCCGGTGCGGGTCCGTTCTCGTGCGCCGCCCCCGAACGAGCCACAACGCGCGCCGCGCTCGCGATCGCCCTCCCGCAACACCACTCCCGCCCCACCGCAAACCGACCCTCCCCCCCTCCCCCTCCGAAACCTCACCACCGCGCCGCCGTGATGGTGACATGAGGGCCCGCGTGCAGTTGCATGTGCTGGCCAGGCCGAAGATGTAACTCAGCAGCCGCCGCCCGCGGAGCCCCCAAAGCGTGTGAGAAGCGCCGCTGTTTTCGCCTGCCGGTTTTTGGGAGATGCAGCACGAGGAAGCGACTTTCTGGGGGGGCGTCACGCCGCCGCCGCGCCGTCTCGACCAGCCGCGCCGCTGAGCTTTTTCAAACGCGCGCGCGCGTCCGTTATTTGTAGCAAATTCTAACTCAAACTCAAGTCAAACACAAAGCCGCGAACAAAGTAACGAGTGCAATAAGTCGTTTAGGTTTTGAAAATATGTACATCCCTGAACGGACGCTGAGGAGGCGCTCCTTTTAAAGACTAACTTTTAAACTTTTAAAGAGACTCACACAACCACCCAATAAAAATCGAAAGTTTTTCAGTGCCAAATTTTGATCCTTTTTATCCGCTGTGTGTGATTTCCTGCTTTTCGCTGGGTGCTCTTTGTGCACTCGCTGCTGTCCCGTATGATGACGAAATCGCCACCAGGGACTCATGGATGTAGAGAGCAATAATTCCCGGAGAGAAGTGTGAATCACAAGCTGATCGGCCTTGTGCACCGCTGCAAAACAATCCAAGGTACGGCCAACCCATCTTAACGGTGCCGGGCATTGAAAGCAGCGTTTTAATGTGCAGCGTCATTAGCGCGGGCGCGCGACGCATGCAAAATCCAATCGTAATTGCAATATCGTAGAGTTATGTGGATAAACACTCCGACGGCCGCCGCCGCTACCGGGTGCGTGTTTACGTTCCATGAGGGGCGCCGAAATCGCACACCTAACGTGCCGGTTTTTGGCGGCCGGCGGGATCGCGCGGATTGCGCTCCATATTTTATTGATTTGCCATTTTCGGCCGCCGCGTCGCTCTCGCACCTCCGCTCCTCTCGCAACAAGAAATTTCGGGGAGGAAGCGAGAAAATTTTGTTGGGGGGCGCAATTTATGCGCTCGTAAATAGTCCGCGATGTCCATTAAGACCGCAGCGAGCACAATACAATCGGGGACCCGAGAAGTTATCGCCGTCCCGTCACCGTCCCGCCGCCGTCCCACTGCTATCATCTACCTTCCATCAAAAACAAAAATGCATGCTTTCACTTCGCACTTCTTTGCTTGCGATGCGCGATTTAATGCATGCCTCTCATACAGCGACAACGCAGAAAACTGTAAAAAACCAAACAATAAAAAGCACGCACGTATTGCAATGAAGAATCAAGTCAAGCCCGCAGCAGCAATTCAAGCGAAGAAAGAAACTCCAACGAAGAAGATTGAATCGATGCACCATGAAACTGAACTGAACGCAACTCATGTTAACTCGGCCCAACTCCCGCTCCGCACGTCGGCTTCCAACTCCCAAAGTATCTGCATGAAGATCTATAGTTATGCGAATTGCCGCCCGCTGCCATGCCAAGACAAAATGTTATTGCGGCGGCCACTGCAGAGCAGGCGAATGCGGAAAACGCTAACAAAACAGCTTCCTACCACTGGACAACTTGACATTTTAACCTTATAACAGCGGCAACCACAATTCCAGCGCGGCGACGCGCCATTCTTCTCTTTATTAAATAAAAGTCAGCTGAAATGAGCAAGAGCATAAATCTGAATTATGCCTGAATGTATATAATGACATAATGGCAACGCTTAACGGTTGTGTTTTTTGCGCGCCAACTAAATTCCAGCCCCCATTATCGCGTTAATTAAATTTCGCGTTGCGTGGGGCGCATTTTTGATGATGATGTCGCACTTGAAGCCACACAAGCGCGCCGCCCGGGATCCACGCGTATTGTTCTGCGAACTCAATTGTAATTGCGATTTCTCACAGCCCAACTTTGCGGCGAGATTCTTTAATTAACGCGGCGAGTAGTTTTAGGGATTTGCGCCGCGAATAAAATTAACTCCAGCCTCCAGCCCGCCAGCGGAATCGTCCAATCCGCATTTTCGAGGCTTCAAAGAAAACGCGAGTCCTGCGATTGGCGCACTTCGATGGGCAAGAAATGTAATATATTTGTTGACACAATTTGTGTTCGGAGGGTTTAAGTTTTTTTTTCTCAATGCTTTTCGTTTATGGTTGTTGAATTAATGAATTGTTAACGTTGTTTGCGTTGAGTCGGTAGAAGGTCAGAGATTGAATGACATTATGTTGCTTGAAGTTCGATCGTTACACGTTTGTGTGAAAATTTTGCTTGGTTTTTCATTGCGGCTGCATTGGTAACAGGTGTACCGTCGCGCGATTGGAGTAATGTGCAGGTGCAGTCTGTGGCGGGGAGACTTCATTAGATTCATTATTAACCGTCATTATCATGCTTGATCGCGGCGCACGTCGCAATCGCCGCGACTGGCGGATCGCCGAGATGGCACATTGATTAATTGCATATCGGTGCGAATGCTACGGTTCGATAATTTCATTCCATTGTGGGTAATTGCTTCGAGCGATGTCGAAGTATCGGTTCGGCAGGGGGTAATTTTGCATATTATAACGATACCACCAATCACCGTCTCGTCATCTTTTGATCTTTTGTCCATCGATTTCGGTTCAAGGACTTTTGCTCAAAGCAATAATTTTAAACGTTTGTTGTAGGCAACATTTTCAAATCTTTCACCTCTTGCTTTGGCTTCCACGGCCATTTCATCGCCAAACTTTGGTTCTAATCACTAATTATGTTTACTAGTTGTCCGTGCAATAATTTGGCGGCGCCGTCGTCGCGTGCCGGCTTTAATTCCCAGCTGACGCCTGGCGTCGTTTTGCATTGTTGCGCCCTCGCCATGCTCGCCACCCTCGCGAAACGCTCATTTGTTTATATCAAACATAAAGTTTTGCCCAGCGCCATTTCATAACGAACTCGCAGCGCTAAAATCGCCTGCCTTGCTCAGCACGCTTTAATTTCTCGCGAGTTCACATTTTTTTGCAGCTCTGCAGATGTAATAAATAAGCGCTACGTCAAATTAACGCTAATTAAATGTGGACTTAACTAATATGCATGTTGCATGTCGCCTGGCAGCGGCTAAGTGAATAATACCCGCTTCGCAGTTCGCAGATTTAAATGAGCACCTTCCCCTTCCCTCCTAATGAATATTTTCGGCGCGCCGATTTAATAAACGATTCTTTTATTCATGGCACGTCGGCCATTCATTCGAATGCGTAAATCTTGCAGAAAAAGGTATCGGGATGGAATATAAATTCGACCTTCCCACCGCCGCACACCGCCGCACGTCGCCACACACCTCTCCATCACGCCCTTTTCCCGGACGTCGCACGCAGGATGGCAAAGCGCCCCTCCACGGCGCGCGGGACGCTTTCTTATCTTCCGCCGACCTGCGCTGCTTATAAATAAATATACCGGGGAGGTGCGCCCCGGAGTGACTTATGTGCGTCTGCATTCAGTATTTTACGCGAAAGAGGCGCGCACATTATTTTGCGCTCCGGCGCCCCAGAGCGGAAGATTCTCCCAAAGCTTGCAGAAGCTATAGATCACTGGATGCAACTCTGCATTTCTAATGCTGTGATGCTGCTTTGGTGCCGCCTTCGCCTTGCCAAATTGGGATCTCTCAGCGAGATTGAAACATTTGCTAGCCCTGGTCCTGGTCATGGTCCTGGTCGTGGTCGTGCGCCGTGCGCGTGAGAAATGGCGCTGGAAATGATCAAGTTTCCAGTTATCGCGTGTCGCGCCCGCCCGGTGTATATTTATTCAATATTATTTCCTTTATGTACATTCACTTAGTCGTGTGTTACACGCGGTGCGAAAGCCAGGATTTTACACTAGCCGCTCCAAGGAACAACGGCGCGGCGCCAAGGCGCCAAGGACAAGGCCTTTACACTGGCGTCTAATTCTTTATTCGTTTGCGCGCCACAATGCGCGAGTCAACAAAAAGAAATTGCTTTCCCTCAGTCCTCTGGGCCTTCATTTACTTTTCGCCACTGGCTACATCTATATTTGCAAGCGCTGGCGATTAAATATTAAAAAGGAAGAAAATTGGATTGAAATTGCTACCGGAACGCGGGCTCCTTGTATGTTTGAATGCGCGGGCGCAGCGAGTGATTTGTTTTCGGCTGTAATCGAGCAGGAATTAATCTCCGGGGACATGTGAATAATTCCGCGCTCACACACAGCGCGCAAGATTTCCGGCCGGCGGGCGGCCTTGCGCAAGGACGAATTCGCCGTGTATTTATAGCCGCGGCGCTGTCAAAAATGGAAATTGAAAACAAAAAGCGAATGAAGAAAAATGATGTTGTTAATGAAAAGCAAAAAGGCACGAAGCGGTGTCCTGGCACTAACGCGCCTCGCCGATCACAAATGGATATTGATTTAATATTAACTCACCGCCGCTCTGTTTCTCCTTTGTGTTGTTGCAGGAGACCCCGGCGAATCTCTGGCGGGCGTTCAAAATGCCGCAGGCGCCGAACCCATTAATGAAGCCCTTCGTGGTGCTCGCCCTGCCCGGCATGTACCTGTTCTACAAGTACAATCAGTACAAGCGCAAGCGAAAGGAGAACGCCAAGCGCCGCCTCACCGAGCGCGAGTTGCAACATCTGAACAATAAAATCGTAAGTCACCGTTGGTTAATGAAATGAAATGAGCAATGTTTATTTGTACACCAGCGAAATGTGAAGCCGAAAAAATTTACACGCGGTTACAGTGGTGCGGACATGTGGGGTTTGAATTTGGGTGATTCGAGTGGATGCGAGGTCGGTAGCATGTCGGTGTGGGTCGCGGATTACGTGTCGAAGATGATGGTTTCCTCCGGCGGATAGTATTCGACGGCGGCTGGGAAATAGAGCGAGTTGGCGGCCGCTTCCTGACTCTTCGCCAACTGCTCATCGCCGGCGATCGTTTCCAGGTATGCCTTGGCCATCTCCTCGCGCCGGTTCAACTCCTGCGTGATCTTCTCGAACAGCCGCAGCTCGAAGTGCGTCAGCTTGGGCACGCCGAAGTTGTGCATGATGCCGTGGGTGCCGAAGCGGACGGTCGACACCAAATGCCTAAATTTGAAAACGCAATTAGATCATGCTGCAAGAACTCTTGGTACGGGTGACTTACTTGCAAGTGCCTATGATGTTTGTGCGCACGAACGCAGTCGACACCGAATTGGTATCCCCCAGCAGGCCCAGCGCGATGGTCGACACCAATCGATTGATGGCGAACGCGTTGCCGTGCGGCGCGTACTCGTGTTTCGCCTCCGAGGCGGTACACGGCGACGCGTTCTTGTCCACCTGGCGGAAGTCATTGATCATACAGTGCGCCAAGTGCAGCGGCACCTGCACCGGCGAGGCGCGCGAGAACAGCGGCAGCATGATGTCCTCCTCGGGACCGCCCAGCAACGGCACGTGCACACACCCGGGATCCAGCTCCAAATACTGAGCGAGGATCGAATTCAAACGCATCTGACCGAGACAAAGCATCAATGATCATCTCATGTCTATGCGCTTCAAGTTACTCACTTGTTGTTGGGAGACTGATCCGAGGACCTTACCCGGATGATACCAATGATTACGTCTGTACACTTCGGAGACGACAGGGAGTGTAATTGACAGCGGGACAACACAATCGACGAAGATTGCCTTTGGCGCGTGCAGCGCGGCAGCGGTGGCGAACTCCACGAGCCGCCTGCCCTCGATCTTCAGCTTCTGCTCGAAGGGGGAATCCGCTTTGATGGATTCTAAGCCCAGCATGACTATGATATCCGCATTCTGCAAGTGATCGCCCGCATTGTTCAACTGCTCAGATATGCCCCTTGATCGCCCACAATAGGTAAATTGCACTCACCCGCAGTGCACAGTGCACCGAATCATGGTTGGCGAAGCCCACCACAATGGAATGCGTGTCCAGGTGGTTCAAATCAGCGGCCAGTCCAGTCGTAATATCGCAGTCGTACAAGTAGATTTGCGAAATCAGTGGATTCTGTTTGAGCAGCAATGCTAATGCCTTGCCGGTGGTTGAAAGTGCGCCCAGAACCGCCACTCGGCAGCTTCTCAGGACGAACTTCTCCTGCTCCTGAAAGGTCAGGAGATTGTCCTCCACTGCGGTCGTCAGGCATCGTCGACAGGTTTTCAGAACTGCAAAACGCAAGCGGGAATATTAATTCGCGCCGATGGCGACACACCGCGGAGGCGCACTCACTATTCGCGATTAAACTCGGATTCAGCTTGTTCATGTTTTTTTCTCAAGAAAAAAACACGAAATCGCGTCGGACATATGTCGCCACTAATGCCCAGGATCGAGAATCAATTTCTAATCGCCTCCCAATTACTATAGAATTTAAACGCAATTGTAAAAAGCGAAAAAAAAACTGGAATTGTGCGCGTCTACGAAACGATGATGTGTCGGCACATTTTTTCGAATAGTAAATGAATGTTTGACGTCGCATTGTTTCCAGCGATTGCTGCGGACCGACGCATAGACGTTGCATTTCCAAGTCGGCGATGCATGCCATGCCAACCAATATCAAACAAACAGACGACTAATAGCCGAACAAACAATCTGTAATTTTCATACAAACCCCGCCCCGTTTGTTCCAAAGCCATCATTACCTGCCGCTGTTTCCTTCGCCGGCATGGAATGTGTAATTGCAAACTTGGCGACTTTTGCATAAATGTGAAGCATTTCTCGCGACCCTTTCAACTTTCCGATTGAACCTGTTGTCGTTATTTTCTTGTTGTCTACTGAAATAAATCGTTGCTTTCCAGCTAATACTAAAGTTGCATTGATTACCGCACATTGCGAAACTCGCTTTTATTCGCACATCCATTTTCTGTCCAGTCCCAGAGCCGTGAAAATCTCGTCACGGGATTTATGCATCACGGAGTGTAGTTCTTGGCGGAATGGCCGAATGCTAATGGTGATTGGTTCGTGTGAAGCCAAATTCAGTTACGTTCTAATCTTGATTTCTCGTTGCGATTGTCAAGATTTGCACGCGCCACGCAATCGCAATGCATGCGGCGTTGGGAGGGGGATTATCCTGCATTTCTGCTAAGTGTTCATGTTCTTCGCTGCCGTCACCACGCGCCTGCAACTTTTCATACTTGCGTGCGCTTCGTAAAATGGCGAAAGGCAGTTTGGCAAACTAATTAATTGTCATTTTTAGCACGTGCGCATTTAGTTGCGGGTCATGCAATCGATCCGCATCTCTGGACGCCCCGAAAATAAAGGCAATGAAACAACGTAGGCAAACTTGGGCGCGAAAGTGGTGCGTTGTAAGCGCGCGCATGTGACGTATGGCAACTGAAAACTGTTCAAATTTTCCATCGCTGGCATGCAAATGTGGATGCAGCGCAGCTCGAGTGCAATTAAATTTGCATAGGAAATTTGAGGCACTCGCTGTTTTTAAATTAATGGCGGCGTTCGTTAATTTAGTGGGGGCGAGATAATTGCGTTAAATGCGCGTCGGCGCACACGAGTTCTCTATGTAAGGTGTAGATTTATAATGATGACGTCAAAATCAATTTTCTTCCGCCGCGCGCTGCCCTTTGTTGCGCGCGCGCGGATAATCGCGTCGCTCAAACTGGCACCTTTAATGAAAACCAATTATGCGACTTTAATGAAGAAAATCGAGGGTTTGCACTGCGATTCTCGCGTCGAGGACACTTCCAATAAAATGCCACTGTCCGCGCCAACACACCAGAAAAAAATTCTACAAATGCACCTGTATTTGCACGTTGGCAACATGATCTCATACTTGTTGCGTGTGCACCGCACATATGCTAATGAAAACCTCTTCGAAATTCGCTGCATATTTTCCGCATAAGTTTACAAAACCTTGGCCGTAAATTGCTGCGCATAAAACTTTAGTTTCGCGCGAGGTGTTAAATGCGTTTGATTGTCTGTCAATACCGGTTCAAGGGGGAAGGACTATTTGTAGCGCTACATTGGTGCAAAGTGCAGCATTGTCGGAGAGCAAATAATTACAGCAACATTTTGTAGAGCTAGGGCCAGGGTCTGCTTCGCCGGCTAAATAATTCACGGCGTACATGGTGCCGTTGAAGTCGTGGGGGCGTGCGGAGGCCGGGGGCGGCCGGGGGGCTCGGGTTGATTGTAACTTGTAACACTTTCCAACTTTCCAGCCAGCGCCGAGCCACTCACTTACTATTAGTATTTACATTTCGTGCCTTGTCATAAAATCGATGTTCACGCATTCCGGCGGCACCGGCGTTTCCGGGGCGCCCCGCACGAAAAGCGCCCTACGTGCCGCCGACCGCCCCCACCCCTCCTCCCTCCCATTCGCTTATAAATGATTCCTTCGGCGTTTGCCGCGTTTATGCGACCGTTTGCAACGAAACGGCGGGCGCTTATCCTTCATGCATTGTATTCATCATTTCAATGTCACAGCCGACAGGCCGGCTGTAATCTGAAATTGGCGCGCCGATTCTTTCCCTCCGGAAAGTGTTAACTGCGTCCTCAAACAGCTTGCAAGCCTCTCTTTGAAGCTGTCATGAAAGACGAAAGCTGAATATTCTAGGAATCATTAGGATTTCACATTTCTTCAATAGGAGACCATATAGGACATAGGAGCTTTGATCTTTCGTGGCCAATACATGTTCATGTTCATCTTTCCAGGAAGAACTTATGAGGCTTTGAAAATAGGTAAACATAAAACAACGAAGCTACAGAAATGTATGATAGTTCCAGGAAAACGCCTCAATACAATATAGGTTTATTCCGATATCAAGAGACGAGGAGACACAATTTCCTTATAATATATTATTTGTATTTATCACATGTGATGATGGCAATCACGCCTTAATAAAACGCTGAGACTGCCGCTCACTTTATTGGAACTTTTTATTGAAGGAGTTTTATGGGCACCTTTTATTGGAACACTTCTTTTTTCGGTAACAAAATCGACCTACATGGCTACTCCATGATGAAACCCATCGACCTGCCTCCCGGACTCGCTTATGCAAAAATCTATCTTCCGCTACGAGCACTCTTATCTACATCCGAGCGATCCAAATGGCACTTCTATGCAAGTTGTTCGCTTCGCCTGAATTTCGAAATCTCTTTGGAACCGCGCGCGTCGTCGCCAAGACTGCCGATCGAAGAGTCGGTCATAAATACATAAGCGGCGCACATATGATACACATATTGCGGCCTGATAAATATGTATCGGGCGCTATTCTATCATTTAATGCGTATTTATCCTTCAGCACAGTTTTCCACGCCCGTTTGAGTGGCTCAGACCGCTCCGGCTGTCCTGACGTAATAATCCCCTTGGCTGCTTCTGTAGACAATGAAAGAGGTGACATTAGCACTTTACACTCGTGCAGATATCGGATGTGGGCATAAGGCCAAGTGTCAATGTTTGGGAGGACTTACCGGGAAGCGTTGAAGCCCATGTAGATATTTTGAAACTGGCAATTCTTCTGCTTGGCATCGCATTTGTAGGCTGGATATTTGGTGGGCTGCGTCACCGTCTCCACATAGATGTTCCACGCTTTCTGATGACTGCACGAAACTGGCGCCAAACAAAGAAGCTCATAAATTGCGGATATTTGCGCCCCGCCCTCGCCGACCCCTCCCTACCACGAAGCACTTACAATAATCATCAATCTCGTTCCGCAAGACCAAATCCTCGAACGTGCAGCCGGGCTGGAAGTCTGCGCCGGGATTCACGTAGAAATCCGCATGCCCAATCGACACCGGATATCCGAAGAGCAGAGGGCTAGTGTGAATAATGTCCACGAATTCGGCGTCGCTCTTGGTGATGCGGTGCGCGATGTCTGCCGACAAGGAGCAATTAGCACTGAATGGGAAGGGGTGAGGAGGCGCTGATTAGCGTCGGATCGCATCGGCGGGTTTTACCTTTGACGGGGTAGAAGGGCCGCGCCGGATCCAGCCCGGTGATCCGCTTCAGCAGCTGCAGGGAGCGCACATGCTTGCCCGCCATGCCGACGACCTGCGCGCCGAGACTGAAGCCGACGAGGTGCACGCGCGCGAGCGACAGCTCGCCGGACTTGTGGAACGCGCGCAGGAACTTCGCCAGGACGTCGGCGACGATGATCGTGTTTTCGGCTGCTTGGGCATACCAGGGGCCGGCGGAGAGATTCGTCCAGTCCACCAGGATGACATTATATGGCTCCGGACGGCCCAAGTAGGCTGTAACAAATCGGACTTGACAATTCGCTCGAAATGTGAGGACGGAGCAAGAAGCGAAGGATACCATCGCGTAGCGCGTACGAACTCGATGACGCCTTGCACACCTCGACGAAGCCGTGGACGAAAACAACTGTCGGATGTTCGGGATTGAAGCCGGCGCGCCTTAAGCTGCCCGGGCGTAATTGCAGGAGGGTCTCGCTGGTCGGGTTGCTCGGCGTGTAGAGCAGCAGGCGGATGTCCTTGCGTATCTTCATGCTGCAGCACGAGTCGCAGTTGCCGATCGGGCGCGCTGTCAGCTTGATTTTGTTGATGCCTGCGGTGCGAAGACAATTTACCAAATTACTGTTTGTCGGCGACATAATAACAGCGCCAGGCCAACAAAGTATCACGTCCACCTTCGTTGGGATCAATGTGAAGGCTGGGATTAATAATGCAGGTCACGGCGATGCCCGCGGCTTGTCGCGAGCTAGAGCATCACGCTGATCCAATATCATGCCGCGCTTCCTATTGGGACTGATCAACGCCTACACATGTTTACGTAACACATTCATGTAATCAGACAACAAGCGTGGAACAAATTGCTACGTTCCGAAATGCACGTGCAGAGACGTGCAGAGTACGTGAAGATCATAAAGGTGTGTAATAACAGAATTACGCCTGCAGAAGCGACCTTAAAGCAGCTTGTTTTTGGACCATTCCTGCAGCAATTCGTGCGCGTCCTTGAAAAGAAAGCGAGTTTTATGCGTTTTCACCGGCGCGACGCGCCAGCAGCAACCCAAACGCATTCAGACAGGCCCCTCAACGTTCGGAATGTTTTGCCACTTAAATAAAGTGAGCGCTGAGCGGCCAGAAAAGGTGTAGAATGCCGGGTCGTGTCGACACACGAGGTTTATCGCGTCCGAAAGTGCATCGTCCGTTTTGATGCCTTTTTAAGCCTGTTCTTCCCGCGCGCGCTTTTTCCTAATCCAAACCAAACCGAAACCATAACGACCATTGTAAAAACCCCCACTCCGTGCGCGTGCGCTTAATGATGCATGATTAATTGCTAATGGAAGTACTTTCGATAACATAACAAACAGTAAGATACTCGTTCTAGGAAACGGTAATGTCAGGGAAAAAATTGCCGGTGACGCAGTCACATTGTCGTTTGTGGCATCTCTTCGCTTCGGTGCGATATGCGTATATATTCTACAAGCGATATTGATTTACGGCAGCGTTATTGTTTAATTAGCATGCCAGAATGTATTTTTTTATTGCGCGGAAACCAGTGGAAGTCAAACAGCAGTTGTTTGCTCAACAATGCACAGCGCACTTATCGTCGTTTTAAGTCCAAAGACGATTTTTACAATCGCAACTGATGCTTTTTTTGTATCTGCAGTCACAGGTTTTTTGCAACTCAGGTATATTAATGCATGCTTTTTTAATGATTGTGAATTATATCGGAATTAAATCATGCATGATTGAGCGAAATGTATAAATAAAACTTGCATGTTTTATCTGCTTCTTATAAATATGTATATATTTAATTTGCCATAATTTGTTTTGTAAATGCTTGTCAGAATTATAAAAAACCGGCTGCATTTATGAAGTGCACTCTGTTGATTATTAATGCCTCGGGAATTAATAATGTCTGATAGATATATCGATTTGCACTTGCACCGCTTATTTGGGCAGTTCAGCGTACAAATAAAGTGCACCAAATGACCAACAACATATAATTTCATTACTTCTATCATTTTAAGCGAAGAAGGTATAGGAAACACCAATATTTAAAAAGTGACTCATGTGTACCTCTGCACTTTAAAGTCAAGGACCGAAAATAATCAATATTTATATCAGCCATCAGTGCTAAAGTGCGTTTAATGAAAAAGCAGCTTGAAACAGATGATCATCATTACGAGGAGTATGCCAAAATGTTATTTCAGCAAAACGTGAATTTTATTCCCAGGCGGCGCAAATCAACGCTAATTGAGCATTTCATATAAATCAAGCATCCCTCATAATTAATCAATCGATAGCGAGCAAACCCAGGGCTTGGACGATGGGCATTAATGAAAGCAATTCAATCAGCGGTACTCACCCAGCGTCAGCACGATCGGATCGCATTCCCCGCCAGCGCCCGCCCCCGCGCTGGCGGCGGCTAATGGCGGCTGGCTTGCGTTGCGCTCATGGCGTGCGCCGCCGCTGCCCACCGTCGCGAGGTCCTGCACGTAGACGTCCTGCACGCGCGCCTCCGGCCGCACGTTGACGAACGCGCCCAGCATCTGCAGCATCAGGCGCACCAGCTGCATGCTCGGAATGTCCGCCGGCCCACGCGCGCACACCTCCCGAAAGCAAAAACAGGGCGAACGGGTTTGTTGTGGTTTGTTGGCGACTTTTTATGCGGCTTCTTTTTTGCTCAGCTCCTCACCATCGGAGCGCCGGGGACGTTCTGCTCGTGCACCGGGCGAGCGCTTTCCCTGCTCGGGTTGGCGATAATCACGCCCGGCATGCACCTCCGGCCGGGGGGCAAAGCGAAGATAAAGCGCGCTGCAAGGCCCCCCTTCGTACACAACGCCCGTGCCTCCCGGCCCCCGCCCGCAGCCGTTCAATACCGGTGCGACTTTTGTAATGAACTTGCGACTTGCTCGTGGTTTTTTCAATGTCATTATTAAAGCAACGCGCGCACGCGTCTTAATGATTGCCACGACCACCGAAGGCACCTGCAGGCCTAGAACACGACGCGCCTCCTATCTACCCAGCTCCCAAGCTTCACATTCGATGATTGTTTTTCCCAAATTGCGAGATCTATCGAGCGTCGCCATGCAATTAGACGATTGCGCAACGCACGCGGTTTTCATCCAAATGAGGCGAAAATAAATGTGTTTATTATGAATATTCATGATTATCGTAACACTGATTATAAGTTTCGATCGTTAAAATCGCCGGCGGTTACGAAACGGCGCCGAAATGATTACGCCAGCCAGCGGCATCGAACATTAGCCATCGTTCATAGCCGCCGGTAAAGCAGACATAACAACACCGCCTTTTAGATGCGCCCCGCGGAGAGTGCTTTAGTTTTCCTAGCCAGCGGGGGTGTTTACGCGGTGCTTCGTGTTTGAATGACTTACGTTCAACTGCATTTTCCACTCCTTCGCGCTTCTACACTTCCTCACCTTCAATCACCTTTACCCCATGAACCCACTAATTACATTGTCGACTCGGATGCTAACAAAACTACATTGGTTTCGTTACACAACGATTATCTAGAGTTTTAGAGTTTTTATATGATTATCACCGAATCACAGGTTTATCGCAAACAACAACTTTTGTCTGGGAAACAAGACATAAATAACATGTATGCAAATGATATCTACTTCTCATCATTTATAATTTATTTATTTAGCATTCATTTACTATTGGGCCAAATCGTCTTTGTTTGTTACAAGTTGGTTCCTAAACTACCAAACGAATCGGATTGAAATTTGTCAAACAGGTAACGCACACAGAAAGGAAGGTGTGTGTTTTTTTAATTGCCAATAAACTTGCTGAGCAATTGATTTTGCCATACTATTTCTATATTGTGCCAAATCATTGTCACCTCACAAAATTACAACTGAACATTATTATTGACTTATAGACAAATTTAAAAAAAAAAGTTCTCTGTGTGTGAGATTTGAACCCGAGTCTTCTGGGTGCAAACTCAGACCTTTACCAACTAGACTAACACCCTGAAGTGCGAAGTACAATATTTAGTTAATAAAAACAACAATTTTTGAGTATTTTCTCGAAATTTTGGCAAAATAATATGCTTCGGGGTCCGTAGACCCGGGGATCTGTTGGAGTACACATTTTTCACATGTTCAGGGGCCATTGGGCTCTGAAAAATGTTCGACTCCGAGTGGGGTTTGAACCGTCGCTGATTTCGGACGTATTTTGTATCACGGCGCGTTAACCATCATACCCCGGGTCTGCCCACCCCCATCCCCACTTTT